>JAQRGA010000879.1:0-14391 GCA_029237695.1 Conchocele bisecta | reverse complement strand
AGCCCAAGTCGACATGAGAAAACTTTAATTTTATAACTTCAGATTATGTACATGTCCTAATGAACTATTAGTGAAACAAATATTTAGTTTTCGTCTATTCCAATATTTCACTAGAGGTTGTCAAAACCAGATTGGATTTATTCCAGATGTATGTAAAATATTTGTTAAATATAATCTGATAAGTTATTTGCAAACATACATGAACGATGGAACATTCCCTTCCAAACATACATGTACATGGAAATGTGTGACAATATAATTATAACATATGCACCTACAATGAGAATATGTGGCAACAAGAGTGTGATAACATTGACACATTCACAATATTACGAAATCTACACATATCAAACCTTCGCCACTCAATACTATGGAATACTATAAAAAGTAAAAAGACACCCGAGGCAGCACTAGTAGTCGCAAAAGTATGGGTATCCATACATTGCAATCATCGCACAACTTGCATAAAATGCAAACTGCAATTTGTAGACATGTATTATCATGCAATACTTGAATATTTGAGCCGCTACATGTGCAGCAAGAGAGCATGATTTTTTTCAGCAGGCAGAAGGTTTGATGGGTGCAAGTTTCACAAATCGTATGCTTACACTCGGATCTAACTCAGTGATGGATATGGCAAACCATCCATTTTATCCAATAAAGTGTAAATTATGGTATTGTATATTTCATTGCAAAGGTATATACTCATGGTTTCCATTGCTTCATGAGAAAGCGTCTGTTACGGCGATATGATGCACCATCTGCAGTCTGGAAGATCTGGCATTGTGCTAGCAGACTGAAACTGGTCTCAACAGTTTTCTGTCTTTATGGAGTCCAGCCTGGTCGCCAATATTTAGCTATTTTAATTTTAAAGCTACTATGATTTTATCATAGTGTTTCTTGCTCTGTTGATGACTGGATCTGATCTTGTCAACAATCGAAACATGTATTGGAAATACCTGCTCACAAGTGCTCAGTAAACTGAATAGAAGCCGCTGTCCCATCAATAACTGTGCAGGTGACCATTCCGTGCCGGTTTTGAGAGTTTTGATATTCCAGTATACCCACAAATAGGTATGTACATTCATCTTTGGTTTTTACGAAACTGTGTTGCACAATGATTACTGTTCGCCCAGCTAACCCACTGGACCTTGGTATCTGGCATATGTGTACTTGGTACACTATGCTTACTATAAGTCCCTTTCAACTGTCCAATGGCCATTTTGGATTTCATGTTGTGTGACTGTTGTTGTTAACAGTTGCCGGAGATCATTGTCATTCCATGTGTAAATGTTTGTAGCGACAGTTTGTCATGGGTGGCCTGGTACATAGTGTGATATCAGAGTTTCCATGGCATTTCAGTTCATATTTCCTACCACTTTACCAGAACATAACATATTGCGCTCGTCTAAGACATGTCTGAATGCCGATATGGCCATTGTGCACGGCTTGCAACAGTTTGGACTCGAGAGGAGTCATAGGTATGTGTTTAGATCCTTTCAGTTTATCTCTATAATCCCAGAACGTCACTATTGTCTGCGGACATTGCGTTCTGACATTGTGTTATCCCGTTAGACTTGGTTTTTTTCACGCAGAATCAATTGTGCATCTTACTCAGTCAAATTGTCAATTTATTGCATCTCGTGATGACTGACAGGTAAGTTCGCAAATACTACATGTACCTGTGAACTCATACCTAATAAAGTTAGACTATATGTGTGTCTCTGACTTGTGGGATAGCGTATAAGTAACTAGTATGTATTTTGCCACAAACTTGTTTCATGGACAGGCCATATTGCTTCAGCAGCAGTAACATATCGTGTAATGTGACGACATGAACAGAGTATTTATTCATGGATACGAGTTACGAGATACGAGATACGAGAGGCAAGTGATCTTACTCCACTTGAACAGTCAGTCAGTACACATAACGAAACCGTTTATGGCTGAATAACATGCCTCATTATTCATGTTCAATCATGAGCATATTAGTTTTTTCTGCGATAATCAATGATATGGAAGCATTAGCCATTGGCATGCCTTTGTGGCACACCATGATGCAGTGTCTCTGTTTTTTCAAGTCATAATATGATAATTTCAACAAGTGAAACGCAATTTGGACCATCAAGGCACTGATCACTTTTATATTGACACAGGAGTTGTGATCTCTTAAGACCATATGATAATCGTAAATAATGACAATGACCATGGAACAATACTGCATCTCCAACGTGGCCCTTTTTTCTACAGTTTCCTGCATTCAATTCTATATTATGTATAGAGTGTATTCAACCTATCCAACAGTGCTACGGAAATCAGTCCGAGAGTTTACACACGTCGTCTACACATACTGAACATGTGCACATGGCGTTTTAATGCCGAAAGTCATTTAATCACACAAATACTGCATTTTCGACAGTTCTTCTGCACTTTCCTGCATACAAGTTTGTAGAGGGTATATATTTTATGTAAGCAACACATTTGGCCGCATTTTGATTGTGCCAGCACTGCCTTTCGGGAACACCAACAAAATGGAGACTCTCATGCAGATGGTGATGGCACTGATTCAAAGCATTGTATCCATAATTAAGAAAATTCTGCATACACACAGTGGCCATTTGGAATCCTAACATATTTTTCATAAACAGTGACTTGAAATTGACATTAGTCATACATAATTTACTTTCAATAATGAATGTAATCTGGGGAAAATCAGTCCAAATGGTTTGAGCATGATTATAATAATTGTGTGATTTTTACGGCAGCCATTTTGAAAATTAGAATACAATAGGAACAACTCGTGTATTCATTGATGATACAAAGAACGTTTATTCCGAGAACGTAGCAAAACAGTCAACACAACCTAACTATAAATACACTTTACTAAAGACAGTACGTAGTGAAGACATACAACAATATTATTTACATAGAGGCCATTTTGAAAACAAAATGTCCGCCATACAGTTATCAGAAAAAGTGGAACGAACCCAAGTTTTATTATTCGACATATGTAGATGGCATAGCCGAAAAAAACACCATTCCATCTGCATTATAAATGTAGATATGAATATTATAATATGTTGTATACGATTTCAGGGGGGCCATATTTAAATCTATGATGGCCACTATGGGGGTTATTGAAATTGAAAATAACACTGGTGATATTATTTGTGGTCAAAAGATGATTACCACCAAAAAACGAATCAATATTCTACCTGTATTAGAAGTATATATATAATGAATATAGCATTGCAGGGCGGCCATTTTTAAATTCAAGATGGCTGCGGAAGGAATTGTGAACAAAAATTGAACCAACCCAAGTTTAGTTTAAACAATATTTATTTCAAATAATATACACGTATATATATGCATCAACATACATATAAAGTAGCAGTGAATAAGGATTAGAAAACAAGCTCGAAGAGCTTATGTGAATTTTTCTCCTTGAGTAAAGCATCAGTAAATTGGAATGTGGCAATAATGCATATACTGTATACATATGTAAGTTTTGTTAGATAATTGAAGGAAAAAGAGTTATCCCAAGCATGCGCTCCGAACCATAGGCATTGAATCCAATTGAACTGTTATAACGATATACGACTAACATTTGTCCTGCTATTGGCAGTTTACAAGATAATCGTTACAAACTGTTCAGTCGCTGGGGCAGTCTCCCGTCATGCAGTGAAACGTTTAGAGGCAATAATGAATTGTTGAACCCTTTTGAATACAAGGCTGTTTTCATTGTCCATTAAAAATTCGCTGCCGTAAAGTAAGTTATTAAGGATCGGTGGACAAGGAAGAGATGACAAATATATTTGTCTTTGATTTGTATAAAGGGGACATGAGAGAATGTAGTGATTAGAATTTTCGATTGTGCCACAGGCGCATGTAGCGATATTAACTATTGATTTCCGGAATAAGTCGTAGTTCAGCGCGCTACACTCTAGCCGGATACGTGTCAGGAGAATTTGGCCTTGTCGATTAGTAGCTGTGTTGTAGTAGGTTGGTGGCTTACGCAAGTTAACATTTAGTACATTCTTAAACGAGTTAAGGGTTGGGCTTTTTCTTGCATTCGAGGATAGGGAATTCCATTATTTTATGGTAGATGGAAGAAATTAATCTTGATACAGTTTAGTACGTGTGTGTATTAATGGAATGTCTTCGTCGTTTCTTAGCCTGTATCGAGTTTGTGTTTGTTCGGGGATTAAATTACTCAGATAAGTTGTTGTCATATTGTGTTTCATTTTGTAGAATACAAGTAATTTGTGTGTTCTTCTTCGCTGTTCGACGCTTTCCCATTGGGTTTCTCTGTAAAGTTTGTCTATGCTGCATAGCTTAGTTGCACCAGTAATAATTCGTGCGGCCTCAATTTGTATGGATTCTAGTTCATTTTTTAGTTCTATTGAACACTTATCCCAAGTACTATCGCTATATTCGAGCAAGGGGCGTATGATGGAGAAGTATGCTTTTTCTAGTGACTTTCTATTTAATGTAAATTTTAAACAACGAAGCAATCCAATGCGTTGCCAGGCGCGACTAATGACCGATGAAATGTGAGGCTGCCATTTACCAGTATCGGAAAATACGATACCTAGGTGTTTATGAGTTTCAACTTCTTTTATTACGGTATTGTTCATAAGCAGGGGAGGATGAAATCGTCTATTTTGTATTCTGGATATCAACATAGCCTCTGTTTTATTTGGGTCAAAGTCTACAAGTCATATCGTCGACCAGTTATGTATTTTGTCAAGGTCGTCGTTTAGAAAACGCGAAGCAGTGATTGGTTCCTCAACTATAAAGTAAAGACTTGTGTCGTCCGCGAATAATCGTATGTTTGAATTAATCTCATTAACTATGTCATTAATATATATGAGAAATAAGAGTGGCCCTAAGATTGAACCTTGTGGTACACCAGCGTTAATATTTTTCCACTCAGAATGTGTGTTATGTATTACTACACGCTGCTGTCGTTTTGGAAATATAGGAAGAGAACCATTTATGAAGGGTGCCGATAATACCAATTGATGAGAGTTTCGCTAGTAATACCCGATGCAAAACTCGGTCGAATGCCTTTGAAATGTCGCAGAAAACTACCCGGATTTCTTTACCTTCATCTAAAGCTTCGCAAATATCGTTGTATATGTAAGCAAGTTGATTAGTTGTAGAATCACCACATCTGAAGCCCGATTGGTACTTGGTTAATATGTTGTTGGCAATTAAGTAATTATATAAGTGTTTGTGGATACATCGCTCCATGATTTTACCAATACAACTAAGTAGTGATATTGGTCGGTAGTTCGTGTGATCTGCCGTGTTGGATTTCTTATATATCGGAGTAACATTGGCAATTTTCCATGCCAGTGGGAATTGACAAGTAGAAATCAATATATTAAAAAAGTTTTCTAGGGGTGTTGAAAGTTGATTTACACCTTCTCTCAACAGTCGATGGCTTATTGCGTCGGGGCCAGATGCCTTTGAGGAGTCCATTTGCAAAATTGCATCTTTTACATCCTGATTTGATATAACTATAATTGGTAGTGAGTTATTAGTATGTGTTGCGAAATGCGGTGGATTTTTGTTTTTATCATCAATGTTTGATTGTTTACAACCCAAGTTTTGTTCTTCGTGCTCTAAAGATGACAAAAACATTGGTTACAAGAATGTGGCAAAAGAAATCTACAGAACCGTATACATTATATATCAGGTATAACTGCATGTCGATCAAGTGTGTGTTTTCCTAAACATCATATTCCCACCCAACAGACCCACGCCTGTGTACGCGGATATATTCGTTAGTACGAACATATTTTCGTCTTGCAGCCAGACGCCTGTGTCCGCCGATATATTGGCACGTGTGGACATATTCCCGTCTTACAGTCCGCGGACATCGTTTTGTGGCTTTAAGGCGGGAATTAGTCGGCGAACTATTATATCCGCAATAATCTTGATCTGTAGTCTGATTACAAAGTGAAACTGGTGCAACTACCACGTCCAGTTGTAACTTGTGCACAGTGTGCACATTTCCATGAACATGACCATGATTCAACTCATACCTGGTCCAGGTTTATTTTGTTCATTAGAGTCATTTCAACATTGCTGACCATAAAGCCAATATACACCGTAGATGGATGGAACCAAAATGAGTCGGCTCCTGACCCGTTGTTTCATAGTCCGCAAGCGTACCCATTATCCCAGTGGGTACTACGTTTACTACGTTTACATGTCGTGTACATTACATGTACTTGTAATGCACTCAAATAGCTCATGCCTGTATTATGACAACAGTACTCACTTATTTCATGGTCATTCGTGGAACAATCAAAACATATTGCCCCTCGGTGCTGTGGACGATCCGAGGCACTATAAGGCAATAGTGCCTCGGGTCGTCCACAGCACCCGAGGAGCAATATGTTTTGACTGTTCCTCGAATGACCATGACATAACTGTTTTATTACTCAACCTGTAGTATTATACTGTATGTGATACAATGAGCATGATTTTGTGGTGCAGCACATCGACGGACCAATATCAATTGCATATAATTTGAGGACGTAATTTTCGACAAAACGTCATGACGTCATGATTTCCTGGGGTGAAAATAGTGTTCAATATTCCACGGGCACGCGGAACTATTGACCGAGCACGCGGAACTATTTCCCAGGCACGTCAAAACCGACCGCCGAGGGAAATAGTCAAAACTATGGACTATCAACTTATACAGGAAGTTGGGTAACAACAAATGCTGTTTGACTTACGATGCCTGTTGATCTTTGAAAAACGCCTATTTACAAAGATATTTACAATAACAAGGAGCCAAAGTGGCGGACCTATACCGTCGTCCCATCGGGTCGATCCGAGTGAAATATCGCAATGTGCACTGTTCTGGAGGCACGGGAACGTGTGCCGTATACCGTATCCGACAGGAAATGGGTCGATTAACATTATATTGGTAGTTCCATACCTGCCGCTCTATGATGTATATATTTGCCGTGGAGGGTCACACATGCATTCAGATATATAGGCAAGGGCAAATGATATCACTAGGTCGATTGTCTATGCCAGTTTTAGCCACTTTAGCTAGTGTATACCCAAATATGGCACGTACTTCCTCCTTGTCCAATTAATAGAGAGCACAAGCTAGATAAGAATCATAGAAGCTTATCAACATGATCAATAAACTAAGGCCATCGCAAGTTCTTCATCTGTTAGGCTTCCGCGTGCGGGCAGGTTTTGAGAGTGGTTCTATGAAAAAACAAACAAACTGTGTATGCTATTTTACACTATTTACTGGAGTGGTGGTTTAATATGAAAATTGATTCGGGACTTGTCAAAGTTTTAAATCCGTTCATGAATTTACACTTTGTAAGTTTAATACGAGTGTTTTCTTATTACTTAGCGGCAATTTAAATTTATATTAAAAACTTCATCAACCCTTTGCACACTGCAAAGGGTTGAGGAAGCTTTTAACCTAAATTTACATTTTGTTCAAAGCCCTGTTTTTGCCGGATGCGTATGTAGGGTTTGGCTGTCCAGATGCACGCCTAACGGAGAAAAACAATGGCATGGCCTAATACAGCAACCCATCAAATGCGACTTTCGGCGTACTATCAAATATAACAATCTTCAAGGCGATAGCGGCCTGCGAAATGTAGTCTGATAGCAACGTGAGGCGCACATACCAACTTCATTCGGTGAAGTAATTATAAGTTATTATAAGAGGATTTGCTAAAACGCATTATAGCCTCCGGCTATACGACACTGGAGTGTGATGTTTTGGGGCACCAACCTATCTGTAGGTAACATGGGGGTAGCATAACATGTACTATGCAGCGGATGACGTTCACCTCGACTACGGATGTTGATATATTAAGCAGGATGAGGATAATCATGTGCCTATTAGTGAGACACCATGATTGATATGAAAACACGTCCACACCCATAGGTTAGCGAACACTATCTATTGCATAGTATCAATAACAACAGAAATACAGTTTGGAAGTAATGGCCGCGACTTTTATTTATTAACAGAACAGACGACTCATAAATGGCTGACATACTGCGGGTGGGAGTATATCCGATGTGATACGAGAAACCGAATATACTTGTTTATTTGTACCCACTGGGTACGAGAACTAGGGACATATTTAGCCAATTGGTATCCGCCGGAATACCTTTACCGTAAATATACGGGTATTTGCCAATTGTATCCACTGTACCTATGATGCGTTTCCGTAAATATCCAGGAAACACCAAGCTTTGCAGCTTCGACATATATGCATACATGAAATAAGCTCGTATTTCAAATAGTGCGATATGCACCACCCGCAGCATTCCGCCACAAAATTTGTCGAGCTGAAACAAATTTCCGCCAATTATGAGTTATGCTGAATGTTTATCTGTACACCTCCCGATATTTCTTATAGGACGAGTGTGATTACATGCATCGCTGGTCTGAAATAGTAACACCATGTCTCGTTTGCTGCGTTAAGTCTATGAATGAAATTATCATTACAAATATTAGTGAGGGGATTACCATTAGCACAATACAGAGTGTCAATATCAAGATTTTGGTTTTGATAAGCGAGTCCCGCACGAGGGTGTAATACGACAGCCCCAGTGCAGACGTGGCAACACGTCTAGCCACACTGGCAGCTAAATCTGATGCCGGTATAATCATGATAATACGATAGTGCTGTGCGCATTGCCTACATAAGCTATGCCACGAACGATCACTAGTATGTCGGGTTATGAGCGACGCTGGGGTTTCGCCTGTACGAAACGTAACGAGACAGTCCCAGATTAGGCCTCTCACACCCTGCCAGTGAATCCGTGTTGATTTATTATGTTCCGGCAAGCACAGCCGTCCCGTAGCTAACGGAACAAGCGAACATACAGTCACATTTCTCAACAAATCAGAGTAAAGTATATGTAAATACATGCTAAATACCGTATACATTGTATTAAACACCCATGGTGTATACAACATGCCGAAACGTCTGTACATTATTATGACAAGCTGAACATATTGCTGTTTGCAATAGTTTAGGAATGATCCGTAGATATTTGCCAATAATATGAAACCGGCTTTCTACTTATTGTAGGATTGGACATTAATTTAAATTATTAATGTATTGTGCACATTGTGGTGTGTGTCTGACTACAGTATCATGTAAAACAGCGGCTATGTTTAATGACTTATGGAAAAGCTTAGTGTGTATGTAATAAGACTATTGGTGCATTCAAGGCTGCTTATACATACATGCATATGTAGATCGTACGCTAGCGTGAAGAAAGTGTATGGTATATCATAATCATGCTTGTACGGTCAGCTGGGTGTGGAGGTATGTAGCTATATATAAGTGCGGAAGCTGAAAACCACATGTATGATCTGAATACGAGCCATGAGTTCTAAACGAATGACATGAATTTCCATTCCAAAGGAACTAAACTCCGCAAGCGTTTCGATAGTATGGCGATAAATTGAAAGCGGGTTGATGTGTTGCCGCTAAATTTAATAGCTAGTTTGAAATGCAGAGTCGCACATGTATTGCATAAGAATGGGGCACATAGAACTAATGTTACACATTTGTGCTTGTTTATGTTTACGATTTCCAAGACACCCTGCTGATCGCATTTGATCCACCACAGCTAGCATCGGTGTTTGTGATGCGTATTCGTGCGAGGTTAAAGGTACATGCCCACGCAGTAGGTTATAATATAGTGATACAGATACTTTTTTATATTCTGTAAATATGACATTTTCTGGCAAAATAAACATTAATTCACCACGTATTGATTGGCATTATTATACATTTTATTTTAGACGTAAATTTTCACACTGATATCAAGGGCGATAGCCGTGTTTCATTAAAATGGTAACGGAAATTACTATTTATTCTCTGTATTTATTTTTTGATGTGCAATGATCATACTTTATAATCTGTCAAAAATATTATTTTTCCAGGTGACGCATTTCATTAGTATAAATAAGTAAAACATATCATGCCTCATTTGCATATGAAAATAGCCTGATACCAACGCGCGTCACTATCAGTAAAATAAATATTACTAAATGATTATATCTGTTTTCCGGGCACTTGTAATGTTTATAACTGGTGGAATAGCGACACAATTATACACTTATTTAATTCCTATAAAGAACAGATTGTGCTTACTGAGTGGGCATGTACCTTTAATACCGAGTTGTTAATTCTAAATAGACCAAAAACATGCGACCATTTAAACGCGTATATCAGAAAATCAAAATGTGTTAATCGGATCCGGTTGGACGAGTAATTTGTGGGTGTAACCGATTGTTTGGGCAGATATATGCATCCTCGTAATTTCCCGATACAAAAAGTGGGATAGGTAATGGGAACCGGCCAAAAGAGCAGCATATATAGTAAGCGACGGCATGACAGAACATGTCGCCGTGTCTTAAGCGAGGTGTGTACTGCGTATAAATGACGCATCAATAAGCGTGTATATGTTACGTTGGAAACGGATGAAAAGAGCAACAGCACTGGTTGTGGGTCCCAGTCGGCATTAGTGTAGTATAGGGTCCTTCTGAAAATTTAGTCTTAATACCACAAGTATGTTCCGCCGCACGTTATACCTCAGGCGTTACAAAAACAAGCTCACGGACTGGTAACATTACAATAATCCGATTTGCTCGTGGAAGCATTAATAAAGTGAAAACAAACTGTTGGGGTTTAACAGCCTATCAACAGCTCATGTCATTTAAGGCCGGACCAGCTTATCTGTCCTAAAACATTTAATTATGCGGCATAGTATAATGAGCAAACTGCTTAGCTCACTGTTACGCCAAGATATGATATGTGCCTGCGGTCAATTAGACTTAAGCCCGGATTAAATATGCAGTGTAGTTATCAATGTCATTATCAGTTTATGTACACAACCCCACGCTATACACACCTATAATACAAGCAATGTACTCATACATACCACATTCACACCATACATTCCAATACATACATGTATAATATAAATTACAGTTTCGTTTACATGGTTATATTCGCAAGTCTATGACTTCTGCTATAATATCTCTTGATATGCTGTCTGTACTTAAATCACCACCTAAAGTTCAACAAGTAGTTTCACGTCACAAATATGGCACCACTGTAAGTTCAATCTCTGAGTTCACTGTAGTATGTCTAATAGTCATCAGTACTGTTATCAAAAATTAATACAATTAATTAGCACACACGAAGACATTTTTTCAGACAAAATAATTGTAGAAATAACGAAACTGTTTCTTCACACTCTCATTACACATGTAAAATTCCTGTTCATATTCAGTCAATGTTCACCACCCTGTCAATCTTCACCAGAATAACCCCTTAGACTATGAACCAAATTCCATGTCGAATTTGTTTCATGTAAATATACAGTATCGGCTCCCATACTAAGAAATAACGTTCATGTCAACTTGGTGTCACAATATAGGTCCCTTCGGCTGCTGTACTAACTATCAAATTTCATATCAAATTTGAAGCATAGATCCTGGACTAATAATCAAATTCCATGTCGAATTTGTTATCAGATACAGTACCACACTGTTATGTCATCAATGGGTAATTCGTTGTTCCATCTTTAATCATACGACTAAACTGTAGTCTCTCTGCTAAATAATTCCTGGCTCATCTGGAGCGCTATTTCTGCATGCATGTGTATACTCGAACATATACTGCTCCCCAACTTCGGTATCGTCATCGCTATCGCTCCGGTTCGACTCTACCATCTACTACACCAAGACTCCGACATGGACCGACCCTGGGTGCTGAAACAGACAACATACACTACTAAGTATGTTGTCGCTACCCAACAATTCACAAATCCATACACGATAGACATTTCACTAGTCTACAAACTACAATAATTATCTTACCTGACAATTCTCAGCTTGTAATATCCAATATCAAATCTGCCATTCCCCACACACATACAAACACAACCTCTCTATTCAAATGCATGTTGCCTTGAAGCATAGATCCTGGACTAATAATCAAATTCCATGTCGAATTTGTTATCAGATACAGTACCACACTGTTATGTCATCAATGGGTAATTCGTTGTTCCATCTTTAATCATACGACTAAACTGTAGTCTCTCTGCTAAATAATTCCTGGCTCATCTGGACCGCTATTTCTGCATGCATGTGTATACTCGAACATATACTGCTCCCCAACTTCGGTATCGTCATCGCTATCGCTCCGGTTCGACTCTACCATCTACTACACCAAGACTCCGACATGGACCGACCCTGGGTGCTGAAACAGACAACATACACTACTAAGTATGTTGTCGCTACCCAACAATTCACAAATCCATACACGATAGACATTTCACTAGTCTACAAACTACAATAATTATCTTACCTGACAATTCTCAGCTTGTAAAATCCAATATCAAATCTTCCATTCCCCACACACATACAAACACAACCTCTCTATTCAAATGCATGTTGCCAACTGACCACAATACATGTACCAGCAATCAACATTCCACACAATAGCTCACGAACCTGCATTCAAACACAATACATAATGTTCACACCTTCGCCTGGACACTACATGCCCATTGTTATGCTACACAGTACCATACATCTACCTGAGCCTATTGTCATCTGACCTCTGATCAATAGCCCCTTGTAAGTTTATGCAACATGTCCCTTCCTACTGTCTAAAGACCCTCTCATATTTATTTACACCTAACTGTACTAAAATACCATATATGTATAATTGCCCTACAATAACCAAGCTCTGTATTTATGATTTCTGTGACAATACTCCCCCCTAAGAACTAAAAGAGTATCACTCTTTTTTGACAAACACCTCAGAAATCTACACTCGTGGTTACTTTCATTTCCAATCACTATCCAACCCTACTCTGTTTCCACCCTACTAAGATAGTCTGCCCCGACATTCTGCGTTCCCTTGATCGCTTCTATTGTGAACCGAAATTGTTGAAGCAAGAGAGACCACCTCAACAATCTGCTATTGGCCAATTTAGCTGTTTTCATGTACCGCAAAGGTTGGTGATCAGTATGTAGAGTGAATTCCTTTCCGTACAGATATTTCTGAAATTTCAGTGTCCCCCACACAACGGCCAAGCACTCTCTCTCTACCACCGCAAATTTTCGTTCACTTACTTTCAGTTTTCGACTGGCGTATGCAACTGGGTGAAGCAACTGATCATTGACTTTACCTGGTTGGAGAAGAACTGCTCCCACTCCTACAAATGATGCGTCAGTATGTAGTACGAACCTTGCTGTCAAGTCAACCCCTTGTAGCACCGGCTCCTTCGCTATGGCTGTCTTTAACCTTCGAAATGTCTCTTCGTGCTTTCCTTCCCATACTACCTTATTGGGTTCACTTTTCTTTGTGAGGTCTGTTAGCGGAACCACGATCGCTGCAAAGTCTGGTATAAATTTGCGGTAGAATCCAGCAAGTCCTAGAAATGCACGTAATGCCGCTTTGTGCTTGGTTTTGGAGCATTTACTATAGCCTGAACCTTCTCTGGTACCATGCATACTCCATCTCGTCCGATCTTATGGCCTAAGCACTCAATCTCACCTGCACCAATGATGCACTTTGTTGGTCTGGCAGTCAACTTGTGATTTCGTAACCTAGTGAATACCTGTCTCAATGTGTTCATGTGTGCCTGCCACGTACTCGAAAATATCATAATGTCATCAATGAAGTTGTCTACGTCGTCTATGTTGTCTAGCATCTTCCTCATCATCCTCGAGAACACTGCTGGAGCTGTTACTAGACCAAAACACATGACTGTAAACTAATACAAACCTTTCGGCGTTGTAAAAGCAGTCTTCTCTTTGGAGTCGTTCTCGAGTGGTATCTGCCAGTAACCTTTCGATAAATCAATCGTGGTGAAATACCGTTTACCTGCTTTACCCATTTGTGAGAATATGTCTTCTAGGTCTGGCATCGGCTCGGAGTCAAAGACGGTTATTGTTCAATGTTCTTAATGTTCTTAAATCTACACATGTGCGAATTCCCCCATCTTTCTTCTTCACTAAAATCAATGGCGATGCATATGGCGATTCTGACCTAACTTTTCCATCTGTTCTACTTCCGATAGTATCTGCTCTCTGACATGGTATGGATATCCCCTTGAACTGCGAACTGGCTCATTTGTATTTACCTTTATCTCCATCTTGGCTAAATCTGTTCTCCCTGGTCGATCTGTCAGTACATCATGAAACTCCTTTATTAGTTCTCTTACCTGATTCTGCTGACCTATACTCAGATCATCAGCAATCGTAACATCATGGTATGACTCCTGCTCACTTAAAGGACAAAGTAATGTACTTATTTCTTCCTGATCCGTTTCCTCTTCTGCACCTCTATT
>JAQRGA010000874.1:0-11378 GCA_029237695.1 Conchocele bisecta | reverse complement strand
TCCTTAACCCTTTCACACACTACAGACCCTCTTTTGTGATTTTGTTTGCAAACAATGTAGATCCAGATGAGCCGGCTCGTGACGAGCCGTCTCATCAGGATCCTGCAACTTTTTGGCAAGATAATTTTCTTATTTTTTATTTAGAAGAAAAAAAACACCCCCTTTTATTTAAATAAATGGACTACCGTAGTCTGGGAAAAATCATTTTGTTATGATTGCAATGGTCGGGCTATTTAACATGTCATAGTCTTATTAAGATTTACTTAGGGTTGTAAGGGCGGTTAATCTTTGTGACTGAGGCTTGACTCACCGGTTGGCCATGAGTTTAATGACCCTGTGTCTGAGGCCTTCGACTCACCCGTTGACGCATAAAAGCCTAAAGCATTAAGTGTTTGTTTTGTTTGGTTTAATTGGTGTTTAATGGCCTATCAACAGCTCAAGGTCCCATGTAAGGCCGGGCAAACGGGGTTCGATCCCGTTTTAACCTGCTGCATTGGGGGGTGAAAAATTACCAAAATCAGAACTGAAAATTTATTTACATCGAGAAACAATATATTTATTAAGCCCCTGAAATTAAAGAATAAACCTGAGAGAAAGACCTGAAAATAACCTGTAAACTGAACCGGAAACATAGACTAACCCTGAAAAACCATATTAGAATAATCCTGACGACAAATAATCCTGAAACAAAAATCACCTGTTAAACCTAAAAACCTTGTGGAAAAATCCCCCTTGCCCAAAAACCTTGAAAACCTTATGGATTACCTGGAAATAACCTGCAAGAGCTGCGTCCTGAATAACTCCTGGAACCTGAAATAACAAGGGAATAACCTAGATAATAACCTGTCGCCCAAAAATTATCCTGTAACCATGGTAGGCCCAGTCCATACCAAAACATGCCAAAGATACCACCAAAGTGCATTCACATTGGCCCCTTCCCCTAAAATAGGAATTACGGATAACCGTAATACCTCCATAAGGGGTCTAACCGGATCAACGTCCACATGCAAAATTCCAAAGGACGTGTAAGGTGAGTGGCCAAACCCCAGGTCCTCCAGTTTCGGAATTCCGGTAAGAGATGACCCCTATCCGTTAAATTGCCCATCGCCTTGCACCCCCCTTTCCCACCCACTTAGAAGCATAAGGAATTTTCCCCAAATGCTATAAAGAATAGTAGAGACCCTGGTCAAAGAACCGGTGCCCAGGCTCATCTGTAACAACACTATCAGCTTGATCCTCGTTTTTATTTTCAAATCAAGTTTTATGACAAGTTTAAATACAGAAAACCAAACTTGTAGATTCAATTTGTCTACATGCTAATGGTAGCGTAAAGCACAGGAGTGTTTTGAAGCACAGAATGGTCAGTATGTTTAGTGTCCATTTGTGTCATTTGGTCTATTTTGGGTAGATTGGGGTGCAATTTTGTTGGTTTTGGTGTAATTTACATAGTTTATGTGCAACTCAACTAAAATAAATGCTCAATAATTACACACCGACAGAAATCGTCAAGTATCTTACACAAACATTCACCGTTCCGAAACTTTCGGACCCAATTAATTTTCTACTGTCAACATACCCAATGAATGAAAGCCATTTTTAATAATTTAGCAAATAAAACAAAAGATGTTTGTTCACACGCCCAGATCCAACTACGGTGGTTCCTTAAAATGTTATCAGGTTCAAATAGTAGTTTCACATTGTGGCTTGCACATTCCCTCGCCTCCGGTAAAAAGAAAAAATTCATCACGTCGAAAAAAATGCACCAGTTTCCTGACGAAGATGCCAAACACAGAATCTACTTAAGAGATAGCACATAAACACATTTTCGTCTAATAACCGAACGCAAATTTGTTCTTGCGGTCCGGTTACTAAATAAACGAAATGGTGTTTTATGCATGTAAATCTTACATGTAGCTGCAATTGGGAAATTCATCCAGGAAATCCTGGCGCCCTGCATATTTTACGACGAGAAACATTTTAAACTCCGGTTCGGCGGGTGTCAGCATCAGTACAATCGGGAGAGGCCTAACTTACAGGTTTTGGCCGAGCATCGTTATTTGTTACTGAAACTGGTTTCAACATGGCAGGTCAATTAATACAATGACATTAATCGTCTGTATCCTAGTTTTTTTATTGATTGCAACCAATTAATACCAATTCCCATATACAGTGATTATAATTTTTGTTTGACAATGGGTGGCGATAGAAATTTTGTGATCCAAGTAATTATTTTGACTAAAAAAAAATTAGTGACAAAATTGAATGTTTAATTTTTATATGTTCATGAGATTTTTCCAAAAAATGTGTGGATAAATCTCTCACTTTAATAACCCAGCCCGAATATGATCTCCTGCAAGTGTATTTTCCTCCACTCATTGACACAGTTTTCAAACACTCGTCAAAGCGTCTGGTAGAACAACTATTAACATTGGTAAATATGAAAAATAATACTACAATGTTTTAATAATAGGATGGTATGGTGGTTCGCCAAATATCTAACAAGTGGGTTTCCTCTGGGTAACTCCAGTTTTCCTCCCCACATCGAGGACCCACCCCTTACCCCTTCATCTATGCCAATGAAAACATTGCATATGTGGCTCTCCGCCAATTAAATTGTAAATGCGTTGCCAGAATAAATAAAATTTAAAATTTAAAAATAAATCAATATCGATGTAATAACGATGATAACGTAAGCTAATTCCATGTGTGGACCTGCATTGGTTGACAACTAATTATTGGGCATAATGACAATGTGGATGATGATAAAACAATGCATATATATGATTCCAAATCGATAATTACATGCAGACCCACAGGTGACCGGAAAAAAAATCACGACAGTAACAATTGTATAACCGTAAATATTCCGGACGACAATTTGTTCAGATTATAAGGTGGTGGACACTAATAAACCGTTTTAATCAAACAAAGGTGACAAATATGAATTAGTTGCAAGCCTTTAACATCTGTGACCCTCCATAGCCCATGCCATAACCTAAGCCAGAGTTTACAGTTTTCCTCCCATAGCATCCCACTGCAGAGTTAGCGAATCAGATCCGATTATCTCAACTTCAAATGTTAATTATGAGCAATTTTGTGTATTTTTTATATGAAGTAAATGTCTGTATTATGAAACAACCATATTACATTAATTATTTCATAAATTTACCAATGCACAAGACCTACCAAGTAAATTCAAGCTAAAATCTACTGGAGACCCAATCAGTACCAGCCAAAACTCGCATGAAATATTTTTGTTGGATCCTAGTTTCTAAGTAGACAAAAGTTTATTCCCTGGATATGCTGTAAGGATAAAAACTACTTTAGAAGTAATAGTTTATATCAGTTTCCTAATTCTAACACAGATTTCAATTGAAATTGCGGATGCAGAGGCTGATCTGGATCTACACTGGTCGAAATTTATCCAGTCTCAGCCAGTATGAAAATTACCCATTGATTTACAATGGGGCAAGGTACCAAAACCTGTAACTGTCTCCTTGGATCTGAGACATAGGCACAACACTGCAATTATTACAGAGTTATGTCCCTTTGGCCAGCTGTGTCCATATCCACATATGACGAGTGGTTTCAACTGTGGGTACTGACCTTTGTGTGTGTGGCCCTCGCGGATGACGAGCGTTTGGCAGTTTTGAGGGTTTTGTATTCCTTCTTGTAGTAGTCGCGTTCCTCCTCCATCACCCGTAGTGAGCCGCGGCCTGGAATGTATTGGTTGGTTGGTTGTGGCCGGTTTGTTGGTTGGTTGGTTTGTGATCGGTTGGAGGGTTGGTTGGTGGTTGGTTGGTTTGGTGGTGGTTGGTCGGTCGGGTCGGGTCGGGTCGGGTCGGGTCGGGTCGGGTCGGGTCGGGTCGGTCGGTCGGTCGGTCGGTTGGTTTATAAATGTATTTGGTTGGTGGTGGGGTGCATTTGCGACCATCATAATCTTAGAGCAGCCTGCAAATCTGCTCATTCTGATCAGCGTCTACACTGTTCACCATTCAGTTAGTGAAACATCTGTCATGCTACTAATAAACAATATAGATCCTAATCATGCCCTAGAGAGTCCTACATGACAAAGAAGCCAGACTGGCTACAAATGCTATGAGCCCTATTTCTTAATTACACAAATGTGGCTCTGACTGGAGAAATGAGGTTTTCGTGACCAGTGTAGATCCAGATCAGCCTGTGCTGATGCTGATCAGGATCTGCACTGTTCGCCATTCCATCAATGAAACACCTGTCATGCTTCTAACAAGCACTCATAATACAGAGGCTACAAACCAAGTATCAAAGTGAAAGTGAATGGGTTTAATGTCCCAGCAATAGCTAAGGTCATATAGAGACGGGACCAAATTTGACAGACAAGTGCGATGGAAATACTATGCAAGTATTTTCACGCCTAGCGTGAGGATTGAACTCACAACCTCCGGTATTGAAGTCCAATGCCATATCTTCTAGGTGACGGCCAATTCCTCCAAGTATCAAGCCTGTATGTTTATTACGTTTTTAAAATGTGTTACAAGGAACAAATATAAAACAAGTGGGGAACCTTAACCCTTTCACACTACAGACCTCTTTTGTGATGTGTTTCAAACAATGTGAATCCAGATGAGCCGGCTCGTGACGACCGCCTTCCTCATCAGGATCTGCACTTTTTGGCAAGTACTATTTTCTTATTTTTTAGAATAAAAAAAACACCCCCACCCCTTTTTATAAATCTGGACTACCGTAAGTCTGAAAATCATTTTGTTATGATTGCAATGGTCGGGGAATTTAACATGTCAGAGTCTTATTACAGTTACTTAGGGTTGTAATTCTTAATCTTGTGACTGAGGCTTGACTCACCGTTGGCCATGAGTTTAATGACCCTGTGTCTGAGGCTCGACTCACCGTTGAACGCATAAGAAGCATAAGTGTGTTTGTTTGTTTATTGGTGTTTAATGGAACCTATCAACAGCTAAGGTCATGTAAGGCCGGGCAAAACGGGTTCGATCCCGTTTTAACCTGCTGCATTGGGGGAAAATTGGGGGCCAAAATTCCGGGGAAAATCATCAGAACGCCCTGAATATTTAATAACACCTCAGACCCGAAAACAATATAATAACTGCCCTTAGAAATTAGAATAACACCTGACCTGGATGGCAGGTCCAATACCACAACGATCACAAAAGGTCACTTGGCCCCTTCCCCCTAAAATAGGATTACGAATAATCGTAATACTCACATAAGGGGTATAACAACGGATTCAACTGTCACATACAAAATGCCAAAGACGTATGTGAGGGCCAAACCAAACCAGGTCTCCAGTCGGAATTCCGGTAAGGATGAACCCCGATCGTTAAATTACCCATCGCTTGCACCCACCTTCCACCCCACTTAGAAGCATAAGGAATTTTTGTTTTCCCCAAATGCTATAAAGAATAGTAGAGACCCTGGTCAGACCGTGCAGGCTCATCTGTAACAACACTATCAGCTGATCCTGTTTTTCAAATCAAGTTTTATGACAAGTTAATACAGAAAACAACTTGTGAGTCAATTGTCTACATGCTATGGTAGCGTAAAGCACAGGTGTTTGAACAGATGGTACATGGTGTTTGTCATTTGTGTCATTTGGGTCTATTTTGGGTAGATTGGGGTGCATTTGTTGGTTTTTGGGTAATTTACATATTTGTTTGTGCAACTACTAAAATAAATGCTCAATAATTACACACGACAGAAATCGTCAAGTATCTCTACTCATTCACCGTTCCGAACTTTCGGACCCATTTTATACTGTCAACATACCCAAGGAATGAAAGCCTTTTTAATAATTTAGCAAATAAAACAAAAGAATGTTTGTTCACAAGCCCAGATCCTACGGTGGTCTTAAATGTTATCAAGGTCAAATAGTCAAAAGGGTCACATTGTGCTGGCATTCTTCGCACCGGCGTAAAATGTTTCACGTCGAAAAATGCACCAGTTTCCTGACGAGATGCCACACAGATCTACTTAGGGAATAGCACATAAACATTATTTCGTCTAATAACCGACGCAAATTTCTTGCGCCGGTTTACTAAACGAAATGTGTTTTTTTATTGCAGTATCTTCATGTAGCTGCAGGGTCGGAATTCATCAGGAATCCGGCGCCCATTTCGACGAGAAACATTTTATTTCACGCCGGTGCGGAGTGCAGCATCAATACAATCTGGGAGAGGCTACTTACAGGTTTGCGAGCATCGGTATTGTTCTGTAACTGGTCAACATGGCACAGTCAATTAATACAATGACATTATCCTCTGTATCTAGTTTTTTTATTTGATTGCACCAATTAACATTCCATATACAGTGATTATTTTTTTGTTGACAATGGGTGCGATAGAAATTTGTGATCCAAGTATTATTTATTTCGACAAAAAAAATTAGTGACAAAATTGATGATTATTTATATGTTCATGAGATTTCCAAAAAATGTGTGAGAATCTCTCACTTAACAGCCCGATATGATCTCTGCATGTATTTTCCTCCACTCATGACACAGTTTTCAAGACACTGTCCCAAAGCGTCTGGAGAACAACATTAACATTGTATAATGAAAAATAATCCAATACTACAATGTTTTAATAATAGATGGTATGGTGGTCGCCATATCGGACAAGTGGTTTCCTCTGGGTACTCCAGTTTCCTCCACATCGAGGACCACCCTTACCCTACCCCTTCATCTATGCCAATGAAAACATTGCATATGTGCTCTGCGCAATTAATTGTAATCGTTGCAGAATAAATAAAATTTAAATTTAAAAATCAATATCGATGTAATAAGATGATAACGTAGCTAATTCCATGTGAGGAACCTGCATGGTTGACAACTAATTATTGGGCATAATGACAATGTGGATGATGATAAACATGCATATATATGATTCCTAATCGATATTCATGCAGACCACAGGTGGACAGGAAAAAAAATCACGACAGTACATTGTATACCGTAAATAATTTCGGACACAATTTGTTCAGTTAAATAATGGTGGTGGCACTATACCGTTTAAACAAAGGTGACATATGATTAGTTGCAGCCTGTAACTCTGTGACCCTCCCATACCATACGTTAACCAGAGTTACAGTTCCTCCCATAGCATCCCACTGCAGAGTATCGAATCAGATCCGATTCTCACTTCAAATGTTAATTAGAGCAATTTTGTGTATTTTTTATAATGAAGTAAATGTCTGTATTATGAAACAACCATATTACATTAATTATTTACATAAATTTACCAATGCACAAGACCTACCAAGTAAATTCAAGCTAAAATCTACTGGAGAACCCAATCAGGTTACCTCCCAAGCCAAAACTCGCATGAAATATTTTTGTTGGATCCTATTTCTAAGTAGACAAAAGTTTATTCCCTGGATAGCTGTAAGGATAAAAACACTACTTTAGGAGTAATAGTTTTATATCAGTTTCCCTAATTCTAACACAGATTTCAATTGAAATTGCGGATGCAGAGGCTGATCTGGATCTACACTGGTCGAAATTTATCCAGTCTCAGCCAGTAATGAAAATTACCCATTGATTTACAATGGGGCAATAAAGGTACCAAAACCTGTAACTGTCTCCTTGATCTGAGACATAGGCACAACACTGCAATTATTACAGAGTTATGTCCCTTTGGCCATCTGTGTCCATATCCACATATGACGAGTGGTTTCAACTGTGGGTACTGACCTTTGTGTGTGTGGCCCTCTCGGATGAACGAGCGTTTGGTTCAGTTTTGAGGGTTTTGTATTCCTTCTTGTAGTATGTCGCGTTCCTCCTCCATCACCCGTAGTGAGCCGCGGCCTGGAATGTATTGGTTGGTTGGTTGTGCCGTTTTGTTGGTTTGGTTGGTTTGTGATCGTTGGAGGGTTGGTTGGTTGGTGGTTGGTTGGTTTTTGGTGGTGGTTGGTCGGTGGGGTCGGTCGTCGGGTCGGGTCGGTCGGGTCGGGTCGGGTCGGTCGGTCGGGTCGGGTCCGGTCTTGGCTCGGCAATTGGTTTATAAATGTATTTGGTTGGTGGTGGGGTGCATTTGCGACCATCATAATCTTAGAGCAGCCTGCAAATCTGCTCATTCTGATCAGCGTCTACACTGTTCACCATTCAGTTAGTGAAACATCTGTCATGCTACTAATAAACAATATAGATCCATAATCATGCCCCATATAGAGTCCTACATGACAAAGAAGCCAGACTGGCTACAAATGCTATGAGCCCTATTTCTTAATTACACAAATGTGGCTCTGACTGGAGAAATGAGGTTTTCGTGACCAGTGTAGATCCAGATCAGCCTGTGCTGATGCTGATCAGGATCTGCACTGTTCGCCATTCCATCAATGAAACACCTGTCATGCTTCTAACAAGCACTCATAATACAGAGGCTACAAACCAAGTATCAAAGTGAAAGTGAATGGGTTTAATGTCCCAGCAATAGCTAAGGTCACATAGAGACGGGACCAAATTTGACAGACAAGTGCGATGGAAATACTATGCAAGTATTTTCACGCCTAGCGTGAGGATTGAACTCACAACCTCCGGTATTGAAGTCCAATGCCATATCTCTAGGTGACGGCCAATTCCTCCAAGTATCAAGCCTGTATGTATTACGGTTTTAATGTGTTACAATGGAACAAATAAAACAAGTGGGGATCCTTAACCCTTTCACACTACAGACCTCTTTTTTGTGATGTTTGCAAACAATGTAGATCCAATAAGAGCCGGCTCGTGACGAGCCGTCTCATCAGGATCTGCACTTTTTGGCAAGTAATTTTCTTTCTTATTTTTTAGAAGAAAAAAAACCCCCCTTTTTATAAATGGACTACCGTAGTCTGAAAATCATTTTGTTATGATTGCAATGGTCGGGAATTTAACATGTCAGAGTCTTATTACAGTTACTTAGGTTGTAAGGGTTAAATCTTTGTGACTGAGGCTTGACTCACCGTTGGCCATTGAGTTTAATGACCCTGTGTCTGAGGTCTCGACTCACCGTTGACTGCATAAGAAGCATAAGTGTGTTTGTTGTTTATTGGTGTTTAATGGCCTATCAACAGCTAAGTCATGTAAGGCCGGGCAAACGGTTCGATCCCGTTTTAACCGTGCTGCATTGGGGGGGAAAAATTCCAAAATCAGAACTGAATATTTACATCGAGAAACAATAATTATATTAAGCCCTGAAATTAGAATAACCTGACCTGGTGGCAGGTCCAAATTCCACCCACCCTACCTTGTCACTGGCCCCTTCCCCTAAAATAGGATTACGAATAAACGTAATACTCACATAAGGGTATAACCGGATTCAACATGTCACATACAAAATGCCAAAGACGTATGTGAGGGCCAAACCAGGTCTCCAGTCGGAATTCCGGTAAGGATGAACCCCGATCGTTAAATTACCCATCCCACGCTTATTGCACCCCACCTTCACCCACCCTTCTTGAAAAGCATAAGGAATTTTCCCCAAATGCTATAAAGAATATAAGAGACCCTGGGTCAGACCGTGCAGGCTCATCTGTAACAACACTATCAGTTTCTGATCCTGTTTTTCAAATCAAGTTTTATGACAAGTTAATACAGAAAACAACTTGTGAGTCAATTGTCTACATGCTATGGTAGCGTAAAGCACATGGTGTTTAACAGATTGGTCGTATGTTTGTGTCATTTGTGTCATTTGGTCTATTTTGGGTAGATTGGGGTGCATTTTGTTGGTTTTTGGGTAATTTACATATTTGTTTGTGCAACTACTAAAATAAATGCTCAATAATTACACACGACAGAAATCGTCAAGTATCTACACATTCACCGTTCCGAACTTTCGGACCCATTTTATACTGTCAACATACCCAAGGAATGAAAGCCTTTTTAATATTTAGCAAATAAAACAAAAGATGTTTGTTCACAAGCCCAGATCCTACGGTGGTCTTAAATGTTATCAGGTCAAATAGTGTCACTTGTGCTGCACTTCGCACCGGCGTAAAATGTTTCACGTCGAAAAATGCACCAGTTTCCTGACGAGATGCCACACAGATCTACTTAGAGATAGCACATAAACACATTTTCGTCTAATAACCGACGCAAATTTCTTGCGCCGGTTACTAAACGAAATGTGTTTATGCAGTATCTTCATGTAGCTGCATGGAATTCATCAGGAATCCGCGCCCATTTCGACGAGAAACATTTTACGCCGGTGCGGAGTGCAGCATCAGTACAATCGGGAGAGGCTACTTACAGGTTTGCGAGCATCGGTATTGTTCTGTAACTGGTCAACATGGCAGTCAATTAATACAATGACATTATCTCTGGTATCTAGTTTTTTTGATTGCACCAATTAACATTCCATATACAGTGATTATTTTTGTTGACAATGGGTGCGATAGAAATTTGTGATCCAAGTATTATTTTGACAAAAAAAATTAGTGACAAAATTGATGTATTATTTATATGTTCATGAGATTTTCCAAAAAATGTGTGAGAATCTCTCACTTTAACAGCCCGATATGATCTCTGCATGTATTTTCCTCCACTCATGACACAGTTTTCAACACTGTCAAAGCGTCTGGAGAACAACTATTAACATTGTATATGAAAAATAATACTACAATGTTTTAATAATAGATGGTATGGTGGTCGCCATATCGGACAAGTGGGTTTCCTCTGGGTACTCCAGTTTCCTCCCACATCGAGGACCACCCTTACCCCTTCATCTATGCCAATGAAAACATTGCATATGTGCTCTCGCAATTAATTGTAATCGTTGCAGAATAAATAAAATTTAAATTTAAAAATCAATATCGATGTAATAAGATGATAACGTAGCTAATTCCATGTGTGGACCTGCATGGTTGACAACTAATTATTGGGCATAATGACAATGTGGATGATGATAAACATGCATAGGTATAGTTTGTTCCTTGAATCGAATGATTCCATGCAGACCACAGGTGAATGGAAAAAAACAAAAATCACGACAGTACATTGTATAATGAGCCTGGAAAATAGGTTGGTGGAGACCAACATTTGTTCGAATATAAGGTGGTGGGGTCACTATACAACCGTTTAAACAAACAGGTGACATATGATTAGATTTTGCGAGCCTGTAAACTCCTGGTGAACCCCGGGTGGGGCCCATACCAATAACCTCAACTTAACGTACCAGAGTTTACAGGTTCCATCCCTCCCCATAGCATACCCACATGCAGAGTAGCGAATCAGATCCGATTCTGCACTTTCAAAATGTTAATTATGAGCAATTTTAGTGTATTTTTTTAAATCTGAAGTTTCAAATGTCCGCTGTATTATGAAACAACCATATTACATTAATTAATTTCATAAATTTTACCAAATCCACAAGACCTACCAAGTAAATTCAAGC
>JAQRGA010000870.1:0-11670 GCA_029237695.1 Conchocele bisecta | reverse complement strand
CAGTGGGATGCTGATAAGGAACTGTAACTGGTTATGTACGGTACGGAGGGTCACTGGAGTTACAGGCTGCAACTAATCCATATGTCACCTTTGTTAAAACTGGTATAGTGCTTTGCCTTATATCTGAACAAAGATTGCGTCCGAATATTAGTTAGTTATTATCAACGTAACTGTTGTTGTGATTCGTTTTTTTCCGTCAACCTGTGGTCCTGCATGAATATCCTGAGTTTAGGGAATTCGTATATATGCATGTTTATATCATCATCCACAATTGTTCATTTTTGCCCAATAATTATTAGTTGTCCAACTATGGCAGGTCCACACATGGAATTATGCTACGTTATCATCATATTTACATCGGATAATTGATTTTTAAAAAAATTTAAATTTTATTCTACAAACGAATTACAATTACTTGCGGAGAGCACAATATGCAATAGTTTTTCAATTGGCACAGAATGAACGGGGTAAGGGGGTGGTCCTGGATGTGGGAGGAAACTGGAGTTTACCCAGAGGAAACCCCACGTTGTCCGATATGGCGACCACCATACCATCTATTATTGATCTTAAAAAAACATTGTTAGTATTATTTTTCATAATACAATGTTATGTTAAAGTTGTTTCTCCAGTTGATTTCTTTGACAGTGTTGTAAAACCAACTGTGTCCCATGACGTGGAGGAAAATACCATGCAGAAGATCATTATTAGGGCTGTTTAAATGCGAGAGAGTTCCTCACATATATTTTGGTAAAATAATATCATGAACATAATAAAAATATATATCCATCAATTCTTCTCACCTAAGTTTTTTTTGTCAAAATAATACTTGGATACCCAAATTTCCTCATCGCTCCTCCCATTGGTCAATCGAAAAATTAATCCCTGTATATGGAATGTTTAATTGGGGTGCAATCCAAAAAACTAGATACCGGGGGGGTGTTGTGGGGGGGGGGGGGACACCCCAGATAATAAGTCATTGTATTAATTGACTTGCCATGTTGACCCTGTTTAACAGAACAAATACCGATGCTCCGCAAACCTTGGTAAATAGCCTCTCCCCCCAGATTGTACTGATTGCTGGGGGCATTCCCGGCTACCGGCGTAAAATGTTTCTAATGTTTCTCGTCGAAATGGGGCCGGCCGGATTTCCTGATGAATTACCCATGCAGCTACATGAAGAGACTGGCATTAAAATACGTTTTCGTTTCTATAGTAAGCCGGCGCTAAAGAAATTTGCGTCGGTTTTACTAGTCGAAAAAATGTTTGTTTATGTGCTAACTCTTAAGTAGATCTTCGGTGTGGCCATATCCGTCAGGAAACTGGTGCATTTTTTCGACGTGAAACATTTTTACGCCGGTGCGAAGGTGCAAGCACCAAGTTGAACCACTATTTGACCTGATAACAGTTTAAGGACCACCGTAGGATTCTGGGCTTGTGAAACAAATCATCTTTTGTTTTATTTGCTAAATAAATTAAAAAGGCTTTCATTTCCTTGGTATGTTGACAGTATAAAAATGGAGTCCGAAAGTTCGGAACGGAGTGGATGTGTAGATACTTGACGATTTTCTGGTCGTGTGTAATTAGTTGAGCATTTTTTTATTTTAGTAAGTTTGCACAAACTATGTAAATTACCCCAAAAAATAACCGAAAAAATGCACCCCAATCTACCCAAAATAGACCATCTAAATGACACAAATATGACCATCTAAAACATACTGACCATCTGTTTTTCAAACACCTGTGCTTTACGCTACCATAGCATGTAGACAATTGACTCACAAGTTGTTGTTCTGTATTAATCTTGTCATAAAACTTGATTTTGAAAAAACAGGATCAGCCTTGATAGGTTGATTTGTTACAGATGAGCCTGCACCGGTCTGACCAGGGTTCTTTCTAACTTATTCTTTATAGCATTTTGGGGCGGGAAAATTCCTTATGCTTCTAAGTGGGTGGAATGGTGGGTGCAATCGATGGGTAAATTTTTTAACGGATTCGGGGTTGGTTCATCCTTACCTGGAATTTGCCGACTGGAGACCCTGGTTTGGGCCCTCACATTATGTCTTTGGCAATTTTGTATGTGAACAGTTGAATCGGTTTATACCCCTTATGTGAGTATTTAACGATTTATTCAGTAATCCCTATTTTAGGGGAAGGGGCCAAGTGACTTTGGTTGGTTTGGATGGACCTGCCACCAAGGTCAGGTTATTCTAATTTCAGGCTTAATTATATTGTTTCCTCGATGTAAATATTCCAGATTCTGATTTTGGAATTTTCCCCCCCCCCCAATGCCAAGCAAGGTTAAAACCAACGGGATCTAACCCGTTTGCCCGGCCCTTACATGGTCCTTAGCTTGTTGATAGGCCATTAACACAACCAAATAAAAACAAACAAACACACTTATGCTTCTTATTTTGGTCGTTCAACTGGGTGGAGTCGAGCCTCCTGACACAGGGCGTCATTAAACTCATGGCCAACGGTGAGTCAAGCCTCAGTCCACAAGATTAACCCTTACAACCCTAAGTAACTGTAAATAAGACTCTGACATGTTAAATTCCCGACCATTGCAATCATAACAAAATGATTTTCAGACTACGGTAGTCCATTTATAAAAAGGGGGTAAAGTTTTTTTTTGTTTTTCTTCTAAAAAATAAGAAAATTTACTTGCCAAAAAGTGCAGATTCCTGATGAGACGGCTCGTCACGAGCCGGCTCATCTGGATCTACATTGTTTGCAAACATCACAAAAGAGGTCTGTAGTGTGAAAGGGGTTAAGGATCCCCACTTGTTTTATTTGTTCCTTGTAACACAATTAAAACCGTAATACATAGGCTTGATACTTGGAGGAATTGGCCGTCACCTAGAAGATATGGCATTGACTTCAATACCCCGGAGGTTGTGA
The DNA here is from genome assembly GCA_029237695.1 of Conchocele bisecta. Classification (NCBI taxonomy): domain Eukaryota; kingdom Metazoa; phylum Mollusca; class Bivalvia; order Lucinida; family Thyasiridae; genus Conchocele; species Conchocele bisecta. Next base: position 8,772 of record JAQRGA010000870.1, on the reverse strand, counting down.
GTTCAATCCTCACGCTAGGCGTAAAATACTTGCATAGTATTTCCATCGCACTTGTCTGTCAAATTTGGTCCTGTCTCTATATGACCTTAGCTATTGCTGGGACATTAAACCCATTCACTTTCCACTTTGATACTTGGTTTGTAGCCTCTGTATTATGAGTGCTTGTTAGAAGCATGACAGGTGTTTCATTGATGGAATGGCGAACAGTGCAGATCCTGATCAGCATCAGCACAGGCTGATCTGGATCTACACTGGTCACGAAAACCTCATTTCTCCAGTCAGAGCCACATTTGTGTAATTAAGAAATAGGGCTCATAGCATTTGTAGCCAGTCTGGCTTCTTTGTCCATGTAGGACTCTCTAGGGCATGATTAGGGATCTATTTTTATTAGTAGCATGACAGATGTTTCACTAATTCTGAATGGTGAACAGTGTAGAGCTGGATCAGAATGAGCGATTTGCAGCTGCTCTAAGATTATGATGGGGTCGCAAATGCACCCCACCACCACCAATACATTTTTACCTTTAAATCCGAAAACCGAACCGACCGACCGACCCCGACCGACCGACCCGAACCGACCCGACCCGACCCGACCCACCGACCCGACCCGACCGACCACCCACCACCAAAAACCAAAACCACCAAAACCAACCAACCTCCCCCAACGATCACAAACCAAACCAACCAACAAACTCGGCCACAACCAACCAACCAATACATTCCAGGCCGCGCTCACTTACGGGTGATGGAGGAGGAACGCGACTACTACAAGAAGGAATACAAAACCCTCAAAACTGCCAAACGCTGTCATCCGCGAGGCCACACACACAAAGGTCAGTACCCACAGTTGAAACCACTCGTCATATGTGGATATGGACACAGCTGGCCAAAGGGACAATACTCTGTAAAATTAATTGCAGTGTTGTGCCTATGTCTCAGATCCAAGGAGACAGTTTTACAGGTTTTGGTACCTTGCCCCATTGTAAATCAATGGGTAATTTTCATACTGGCTGAGACTGGATAAATTTCGACCAGTGTAGATCCAGATCAGCCTCTGCATCCGCAATTTCAATTGAAATCTGTGTTAGAATTAGGAAACTGATATAAACTATTACTTCTAAAGTAGTTTTTATCCTTACAGCATATCCAGGGAATAAAACTTTTGTCTACTTAGAAACTAGGATCCAACAAAAATATTTCATGCGAGTTTTGGCTGGTACTGATTGGGTCTCCAGTAGATTTTAGCTTGAATTTACTTGGTAGGTCCTTGATGCATTGGTAAATTTATGAAATAAATTTAAATTGTAATATGGTTTGTTTCAATAATACAGACATTTCAGTTCATATAAAAAACAATATACACAAAAATTGCTCAATAATTAACATTTTGAATGTGTGAATCGGATCTGATTCGCTACTCTGCAGTGGAGATGCTATGGGAGGAACTGTAACCTCTGGTACGGTATGGGTATGGAGGGCAGGGTCCCAAGAGTAGGTTAACAGGCTGCAACTAATCCATATTGTCACCTTTTTGTAAACGGTATAGTTGCCCACCACCCTTATATCTGAACAAAATTGTGTCCGAATTAATTTACGGTTGTAAACAATCGGTACTGTCGGTGATTTTTTTTCCCGTCACCTGGTGGTCTGCATGAATACGGATTAGGAATGATATATATGCATTTTTGTTTTATCAATCAATCCCACCATTGTCAAAATTATGCCCCAATAATTAGTTGTCAACCATTGCAGGTTACCACACATGGAATTAGCTACGTTATCATTCTTATTACATCGATCATTGATTTTTAAAATTTAAATTTTAACTTTTATTTTATTCTGCAAAACGATTACAATTAATTGCGAGAGCACATATGCAATGTTTTCCATTCGGCATAAGATTGAAGGGGTTAAGGGTGGTCCTCGATGTGGGATGGAAACTGGGTGTTATTTTGTTTTTTTTTTTAACCCAAGAGGAAACCCACTTGGTCCGATTATGGCGTCCACCATACCATCCTATTGTATTAAAACATTGTAAGTATTTATTTTTCATATACAATGTTAATAGTTTGTTTCTCCCAGAACGGCTTTGACAGTGTTGAAAAACTGTGTCATGAGTGGAGGAAAACTACATGCAGAGATCATATCGGGAGCTGTTAAAGTGAGAGATTTCTCACACATTTTTTTATTTTGGAAAATCTCGATGAACATATTAAATAATACAATCAAATTTTGTCACTAATTTTTTTTGTCAAAATAATACTTGGATCACAAATTTTCTAATTCCGCCCAATATTGTCAACAAAAATTTAAATCACTGTATTTAGGTGGAATGTTTAAATTGGTGGTGCCAATCAAAAAAACAAAAACTAGATACCAGGGAGATTAATGGTCATTGTATTAATTTGACTGCCATGGTTGACCAGTTTATCAGAACAATACCGATGCTCTGCAAACCTTGATGTAGCCTCTTCCCGATTGTACTGGAATGCTTTGCCCACTCCCGCACCGGCGTAAAATGATTTCTCGTCGAAATGGGGCCCGCCGGTTTCCTGATGCAATTCCCATTTGCAGCTACATAAGAAGAAACTGCATAAACACATGTTTTCGTTTAGTAAGCCGGCGCAAGAAATTTAATTTGCGTCGGTTACTTAGACGAAAATGTGGTTTATGTGCTATCTCTAAGTAGATTCTGTGTGGCATTCTCGTCAGGAAAACTGGTGCATTTTTTCGACGTGAAAACATTTTACTCCGGTGCGAAACAGTGCAGCAAAGAAGTGAACACATAATTTGACCTGATTACATTTAAGACCACCGTCAGGTATCTGGGCTTTTGTGAAACAAACATCTTTTTGTTTTATTTGCTAAATATTAAAAATGGCTTTTCAGTTCCTTGGGTATGTTGACAGTATAAAATGGGTCCTAAAAGTTCGGAATCGGTGAATTGTGTAGATACTTGACTGATTTCCTGTCGTGTGTAATTATTGAGCATTTATTTTAGTAGGTTGCAAAAACCTAAACTTGTTAAACAATTACCCAAAAAAACCAACAAAAATGCAACCCCAATCTAACCAAAATAGACCAAATGACACAAAATTGGACCACAAACATACCTCGACCGATACTGTTCAAACACCTGTGCTTTCTACGCTACCATATCATGATAGACAATTGAACTCACAAGTTGTTTTATCTGTATTAAACTTGTCATAAAATACTTGATTTGAAAAAAGAACAGGATCAAGCTGATAGGTGGTTGTTTACAGATGAGGCCTGGACCACGGTTCCCCTGACCGAGGGTCTCTATTTCTTTATTTCTTTAAAGCATTTGGGAAAATTCCCTTATGCTTTCGTAAGGGTGGGGGAAGGTGGTGTGCAATGCGATGGGTAAATTTAACGATCGGGGTTCATCCTTACCTGGAATTCCGACTGGTGACGACCCTGGTTTATTTGGCCCACTCACATACCGTCTTTGGCATTTTAGTATGGGTGAACAGTTATGAATCCAGGGTTTTTTATTTAACCCCTTAATGTTGAGTATTAACGATTATTGCGTAATCCTATTTTAGGGAAGGGGCCAAGGGTTGACCTGGACTTTGGTGTATGGTATGGATCTGCCACCAGGTCAGGTTTATTCCTTAACTTTCAGGGTGCTTTAATTAATATTGTTTCTCGAATGTAAATATTACAGTTCTGATTTTGGAATTTTCCCCCCTCCCCCAATTGCAGCAGGTTGCGGCCGGGATCGAAACCCGTTTGTGGCCCCCCTTACATGGTCCTTAGCTGTTGAATAGGCCATTTAAACACCAATAAACAAACAAAACACACTTATGCTTCTTATGCGTCAATCGGTGAGTCGAAAGCCTACAGACCACAGGGTCAGTTTAAACTCGATGGCCAAACGGTTTTGAGTCAAGCCTCAAGTCACAATATTAACCTTTCCTTACAACCCTAAGAGTAACTGTAATAAAGACTCTGACATGTTTAAAATTCCCGACCCATTGCAATCATAACAATAACAAAATGATTTTCAGGACTACTACGGTAGTCCATTTATAAAAAGGGGGTGTTTTTTTTCTTCTAAAAAAATAAGAAAAATTACTTGCCAAAAAGTGCTCAGATCCTGATGAGACGGAGCTTCGTCACTGAGCCGGCCTCCTCTAGGATCTACAATTGTTTGTTGCAAAACATCAACAAAAGAGTTGTCTGTAGTGTGAAAGGGTTAAGGGTGATCCCCCCAACATTTGTTTTTATTTGTTACCTTGTAAAACACATTTAAAACCGTTAATAACATACAGGCGTTGATACTTTGGAGGTAATTGGCCGTCCAACCTAGAAGATAATGGCATTGGAGACTTACAATTACCGGAGGTTGTGAGTTCAATCCTCAACGCTAGGCGTGAAAATACTTGCATGAGTATTTCAATCGCACTTGTCTGTCAAATTTGGTCCCGTCTTCTATATGTCCTTAGGCTAATTGCTGGGACATTTAAACCCAATTCACTTTCACTTTGATACTTGGTTTGTATCCTCTGTTATTATGGAGTGCTTGTTAGAAAGACATGACAGGTGTTTCATTGATGGAATGGCGAAACAGTGCTATCCTGATCCTGCATCAGCACAGGCTGATCTGGATCTTACACTGGTCACGAAAACCTCATTTGTCTCGAGTCCAGAGCCACATTTTGTGTAATTATGAAAATAGGGCTCATTAGGGCATTTGGTTAGCCAGTTCTGGAGCTTTCCGTTTTGTCATTGTAGGACTCTCTAAGGGGCATGATTAGGATCTAAATGTTGTTTTTTATTTTAGTAGCATGACAGATTGTTTTCACTTAACTGAATGGTGAACAGTGTAGAACGCTGAATCATAATGTAAGCAGATTTTGCAGGCGCTGCCTCTTAAGATTTACTGATGGTCGCAAATTGCACCCCACCACCAACTCCAAATACATTTTTAAATGAAAGCCTAATGTCCGACCGACCGATCCGACCGACCCGATCCCGATCCCGGACCCGTCCACGACCCGAACCCGACCCGACCCTACCCTGACCACCGACCCGATCCCGATCCGACCAAATACCATCCTAAACCGAACCAACCAGCCAACCAAACCCTCCAACCGATCACAAAACCAACCAACCTAAAAAACCGGCCAACAAACCGCCCAAAACCAACCAACCATACATTTCCTAGGCCCAGGCCGGCTCACTACGGGTGATGGAGGAGGAACGGCCGACTAACTACAAGAAGGAATACAAAACCCTCAAAACTGGCCAAATACACAGCTTTCGTCATCCTCGAGGGTGCCACAACACAAAGGTCAGGTACCCACAGTTGAAATCCACTCCGTCAGTATGTGGAATATGGACACAAGCTGGCCAAAGGGTACATAAACTCTGGTAATTAATTGCAGTGTTTTGTGCCTTTATGTCTCATATTCCAAGGAGGACAGTTACAGGTTTTGGGTACCTTGCCCCATTGTTAAATCAATGGGTAATTTTCATACTGGTCTGAGGGACGTGGATAAATTTCGACCAGTGTTAGATCCATGATCAGCCTCTGCTTCCTGCAATTTCAATTGAAGATCTGTGTTAGAATTAGGAAACTGATATAAACTAGTTAACTTCTAAAGGTAGATTTTTATGCCTTGCTGGCATATCCAGGAAAAATAAACTTTTGTCTACTTAGGAAATAATTAGGAATCCAACCCAAAAATTATTTCAGTGCGAGTTTTGGCTGGGTACTTCGAATGGGTCTCCAGTAGAATTTTCTAGCTTTGAACTTACTTGGTAGGTGTCTTGTGCATTATGGTTAAAATTTATGAAAATAATTAATGTAATTATGGTTTTTCGTTTCATTAATACAGGACCATTTTACTTCATTAAAAATTAAAAAATACACAAAATTGCTCATAATTAATTAACATTTGAAGTGTGAATCGGATCTGATTCGCTACTTCTGCAGTGGGATGCTATGGGATGGAACTAGTAAACTCTGGTACGTTATATGGTATGGGAGGGTCACAGAGTTACAGGCTGCAACTAATCATATGTCATCCTTTGTTAAACGGTTATAGTGCCCCACCACCTTATATCTGTAACATAATTGTTTTGTGGCCGAATAATTTTACGGTATATCAATGTACTGTCGGATTTTGATTTTTTTTTTCCGTCACCTGTTGGTCTGCCATGAATATAACGATTAGGGAAATCATTATTTTTATATGCATGTTTATCCTCATCCACAGTTGTCATTATTGCCCAATAAATTCAGTTGTCAAATCCATGGCAGGTCCAACACATGGAAATTAGCTACGTTTATCATCTTATTACATCGATAATTGATTTTAAATTTAAATTTTATTTTTATTCTGCAACACGATTACAATTAAATTGCGGGAGAGCACATATGCAATGTTTTCATTGGCATTAGATGAAGGGGGTAAGGGTTGGTTCCTCCCGATGTGGGAGGAAACTGGAGTACCCAGAGGAAACCCACCCACTTGTCCGATATGGCGACCACCATACCATCTATTATTAAAAACAACATTTGTAGTATTATTTTTCATTTATACAATGTTAATTAGTTGTTCATTCCAGACGCTTGTGACTATTGTTGAAAACTGTGTCATGAGTGGAGGAAAAATACATGCAGAGATCATATCGGGTGCTGTTAAAGTGAGAGATTTCTCACATTATTTTTTTTGGTAAATTCTCCATGAAATAATTATAAATAATACATCAAATTTTGTTGTCACTAATTTTTTTTATGTCAAAATAATAACTTGGATCACAAATTTCTATCGCCACCCATTGTCCAAGCAAAAATAATCACTGTATATGGAATGTTAATTCGGTGCTAATCAAAAAAACTAGATACCAGAGATAATGTCGAATTGTATTAATTTGACTGGACCATGTTGACCAGTTACAGAACAATAACAGATGCTTCGCAAATATGTAAGTAGCCTCTCCCCGAATTGTACTGATGCTGCACTCCGCACCGGACGTAAAATGTTTCTCGTCGAAATGGGCTGCCGGATATCCTGATGAATTCCCATGCAGAGCTACTATGAAGATACTGCACTAAAAACACATTTCGTTTTAGCGTTAAACCGGCGCAAAGAAAATTTGCGTCGGTCTTATTAGCGAAAATGTGTTTATGTGCTAATCTCTAAGTAGCATCTGTGTGGTATCTCGTCAGGAAAAAACCTGGTGCATTTTTTCGCGTGAAAACATTTTACGCCGGTGCACGAAAGTTGGCAGCAAACAAGTGACACTATTTGACCTGATAAACACTTTTAAGACCACCGTAGGATCTGGGCTTGTGAACAAACATCTTTTGTTTTATTTGCTTAAATATTAAAAAGGCTTTCATTCCTTGGGTATGGTTTGGACAGTTATAAAATGGGTCCGAAAGTTCGGAACCGGTGAATGTTAGATAGATAAGTGACGATTTCTGGTGTGGTTGTAATTAATTGTGCATTTTCTTTTTTTTAGTAGTTGCAATAAACTATGTTAAAAAGTTACCCAAAAAACCAACAAAAATGCACCCCAATCTACCCAAAATAAGAATAAACCAAATGACTCAAAATGAACACAAACAAATATGGACCATGCTTTGTTCAAACACCTGTTGGCTTTTAACGCTTACCATAGCATTTGTAGACAATTGACTTCACAAGTTGTTTTTTGTTCAGTTAATTAACTTGTCCATAAAAACTTGATTTGGAAAAACAGGATCAGCTGATAGGTTGTTGTTAACAGATGAGCTCAGCAGCACTGGTCGTGACCGAGGGAGGTCTCTGACTATTCTTTAGTAAGCATTTGGGGAAAATTTCCTTAATGCTTCTAAAGGTGGGTGGAAGGTGGGTGCAATTGCGATGGGTAATTTTAACGTATCGGGGTTCATCCATTACCCGGAATTCCGAAGTGGAGGACCATGGTTTGGCCCTCTCACATTACGTCTTTGGCATTTTGTATGTGGAACAGTTGAATCCGGTTAAGTACCCCTTAATGTGAGTATTAATTCGATTTATTCGTAATCCTTATTTTTGTAGGGGAAGGGGCCAAAGGGTGACTTTGGGTGTGGTATGGGACCCTACCACCAGGTCAGGTTATTCTAATTTCAGGCTTAATATATTAGTTTCTCGAATGTAAAATATTTCAGTTTCTGATTTTGGAATTTTCCCCCTCCCCCAAATGCAGCAGGTTTAAAAACTGGGATCGAACCCGTTTGCCCGGGCCCTTACATTGATCCTTAAGCTGTTGGAATAGGCCTTCCATTAAAACACCAATAAACAAAAAATAAACCCAACTTATGCTTCTTTTATGCGTCAAACGGTGAGTCGAGCCTCATAACGCAACGGGGTCATTAAACTCATGGCCAACCGGTGGAGTCAAAGCCTTCCAGTCACAAGATTTAACCCTTTCAATAACCCTAAGTAATACTGTAATAAGACTCTCGACATTGTTTTAAAATTTCCCGACCCATTGCAATCATTAACAAAATGATTTGTCAGACTACGGTACGTCCATTTTAAAAATAAAAAGGGGGTGTTTTTTTTTTCTTCTAAAAAATAAGAAAATTACTTGCTCCAAAAAGTGCAGATCCTGATGAGACGGCTCGTCACGAGCCGGCTCATCTGGATCTACATTGTTTGCAAACATCACAAAAGAGGTCTGTAGTGTGAAAGGGTTAAGGATCCCAACTTGTTTTATTTGTTCCTTGTAACACATTAAAACCGTAATACATACAGGCTTGATACTTGG
>JAQRGA010000087.1:0-27753 GCA_029237695.1 Conchocele bisecta | reverse complement strand
ATGGGAACGAATTGTTAATTCAAGGGAACGAACTGTTAAATAAAGGGAACGAATTGTCATTTCGTGGGAACGAATTGTTAATACGAGGTAACGAATTAATATAACAAATCCATGTCCCCTGCGGACTAGGTAAGTACCTTATTGTTTGTACTTTGCGACATTTACAACCACCGTTTCCAATGGAACGCCGAATATACATGCTCCAAATGATTTAGAGAGCTCTTCAAATGATTAAGAGCTAGCTCTAAATATTTAATTATTTTGTGATAGCATTAATTATTTTAGTTTATTTAGAGTGGCGTTCCAAATCTGCATGAATTCAACTAATTATTGCTATCTCTAAATAATTAGGGCTAACATTAAACACTTAGAGCGAGCATTAACTATTTAGAGCTCGCATTACTTATTTGAGTGCATGTAGAGTTGACGTTCCTGGAACCTACATAAACTCAAATACTTATTGCGAGCTATACATAATTAGAGCTAGCATTAACTATTTAGAGACAGCTCCAAATGACTTAGAGAGATATTTAAATGATATGGAGCTAGCTCTAAATATTTAATGCTAGCTATAATTATTTAGAGATAGCATTAATTGTTTGAGCTTATGCAAATGTGGCGTTCCATAGTTTCCCGACATGCCATTTCAGGTTACATGCCATCATTCCTGTTCTTCGATCGTGACGAGAAGGGCTACATCACGTACAACGACTTCTATATAGCGCTGAAGCAGATCCAGGGGGGCGTGTCTCCCGCCAACATCCAGGTGAAGGCCCTTATCCGCGAGTATGATCTCAATGGTACGACGGTGGGCCTACATCCACATTGTACCTAACTGTTGCAGTAACTGACCACGGTCTATAAATGCAATACATACAGTGGAACCTGTCTAAACCGGACACCAAGTAACATATGATCTTATTTTTGATGAGTTTCTTGCTCATTTATCTCAGGTGATAATGTTTGTTCATGATCGCATAGCACACAACCATGGCTCACAATGATCAAATGACTGATTTACAGTGAAACCTCTTGAAGCCGGATGGTGTGGACCTGCCAGGGTTTCCAGTTAAGAGAGGTTTCACTGTATACCTAAAAGTATCAGTAGGCTAACACAAATAAGTTAATGAATTTATAGACCGTGGTCCGTTACTTCAACCCGTGATTGTACTGCGATATGAAATGGACTTCTCCGTCCATTATACATGTATGTGGCTGTGAGTTGGGAAATGGAGTTTATGGGATTTGTGGTAAGTGTAGCTCCTGGTGAAACGGCGCCGTTCGTTGGGCTGGTGACAATTGATATTACTGGTTAAACGCATAATGTGTTGCATTGGTGAAATGGTGAACAGTCTAGGTTCCGATCAGACAGTGCGAATGCACAGGCTGATCTGGATCCAACTGGTTACAAACCCCATGCGCCCCATTTATCCAGTCACAGCCGTGTATTGATATTTTGTGTTTGTATGTTTTTAAGGTCGTACGACGAGGTTCACGTGAGATCTGATTTGCTAGCCAGGTTCGGCCGTCCCAGTCGACTGATTTGTTCACTGGCCGTTCCATGGCGGCCCTCTTGTTGTCGTGACTTCATGTACTGTACTTGTATGGTGTAATGTTTTCCCCACCGATACATTTGGGAATATATGTAGCTGTTGTGCGGCTTTCGTTGCATTCGTTTTATTTTGTATGTATTTCACATACTGTACAATTCCCTTTCGGGACCGCACACGGCTGGTCATGCAATGCATGTTCTTTTTAAACTTTATGTATTTTACAACTATTACAAACTAGCGCGAGAGAACAATTGATTTCGTTGGTACAAGTAGAGGCGTAAGGGGGAGGAATCCCGAGTACCCAGAGGAAACCCATGTGCCCAGTGTGGCGACTACCACACCAACTCACTCACTTCTCTGGTTGAAGATCGAACCAGGGGGCCGTTTCAATACATTTCGTACGACTAAAATGTTCGTAAGTAATATTTTAGTATTGACACCGGGACGCTTCCATACAATTCCGATATATAACCAATAATGACTGATAATTCACAAAATTCCAATGTTTTAGCCACTTAAATCACAATATGCATTGACTGTGAGCTGATAACCGAAAGTAGGAATATGCATATTGTAACACAAATAACACGGGTATCATTGTGTACAGGGGTTTGTGATCTTCATTATCCATGTGGTCGTATTGACACTAATTATTGTCGTCTGCCGTTTATTTACTATTTTCATTTTTTATTTTTTATTTTTTCCTCTTGAAAAGGATTGTTTGACAACACTGCAAATGATTTTAGAGTGCTTTCAAACCAAACAATGTTTTATTGAGAAGGAAGACAGTAAATAAAGCAAAGCAGACTACAGTTTTCGTTTCCCTCATTCTAAGGGTTAAATGTCACCCCAACAGGCGACGGGAGGGTGTCTTTCGAGGAATTCGTCATCGTCATCGTGAAACGCATATTCGGCTACGTCGTCGACCGCCAGGGGTCGCTGAAGGAGCTCTTCCGGAAGTTCGACCGGGATGACAGTGGAACCCTGGGACGGGAGGAGTTCGAGGATCTATTGGCGGAACTGGAGCATGTGGTCACGGACGATGATCGGGAGACGATGCTGGAAGACTTCGTGGAGAAACGACTGGACTATACGGGTACAGTACTGTCTGCGCTAATCTTGCCAATATTTGTCAATTCCGGTATTTCAAAATACTTCAAAATTGTAATTGGAAAATCCAGCAGCTTGATTGACTGGGCTCAGTAGCCGATATCATCACAATTGCAATGTATACTTTTCTAGCAAAGTATACTTTGAGGGAGAAATTTTCAATTTAAGGATACATTTAATGATTTTTATTATATTTAATTTATTACATTATCACAGCCATTTTGGCTGTGATAATTTAATAAATTCAGTATAATAATTCTTCATACTTGTAATCATCAAATATATGCAGTGGTTAGTTCTACATGATATAATGCATTTGGTGAAAATAAATGATTACTCCCTCAAAGTATACTTTGCTAGAAAAGTATATTTTGCAATGTTGGTGAAATAGGCTACAGACAATCAAAGTGCTTGATTGCAAGTTAGCATTGCCATTATATGTTCAGAAACGTTGATACTATTATATGGAGAGGATTAACGTTGGCGGCTGGGCACTTCATAAAATAAACGACATGTTTGACGAACTAATTAGAAAGGGATATTGTGTATGCCCGTTCGATTATTTTGCTGAACACGATTTATGGTCTACCTTTGCTGAGCCGAAAAATACATTGGTGCCATTTTGTTCGCCGAAATCTTGTATAGTTGGCGGTCACCTTGAATATAGATATATTTCCCATAAACCCGTGGTGCCAATGTATAATTATCCCCATTATACTGGTAAGTATATTATGAAATATACCTAATTTCAAGATGGCCGCTAAATATACAAGATCGCGGCGAAACAATATGTCACCAACTTCTTTTCGGTTCTGCATGACCTAAGGGGGCAGTGACCAGTTAATTTAAAATTATCAATTTCACGCCCTCGGACAGTATGTATTTAATGCAATATTCCAAATAAGTGGGCAGACATGAATATGCGCTCGACATTTGTGACCAAGACACACGAGAAGTTTTTACATAAACACAAATATGCTGCTGTATTAGTGCTTCTTACATATACAACAATGTGAAATATCTGCGTGCAGCCTCTTTAAAATGAGCAAATTCTGAGGTAAAATGTAAACTTTAAAATCATGCCGTGCCACGTCACTTGCAGAACTACAGATATAAAGTTTTCTCCATCATCATCCAGAGGCAAATGTACTATCATGGTGCAAACCAATTCCCATCTATGAGTTTTCTCTAAAATAAAATATTGTTTGAAACTCCCAGAAAAATATGTTGTTTTGATTACTTTTTGTCACAACATACCCTCAATTCGTATTTGCCCATTTCTGATCAATGGGAACAGGTCAGATGGCCCTGGGATGAGCATTCATCAATTAATGCGATGTAAAATCGTAATAAAATAAAAATATCGAGTAAACAATAATAATTACTCAGCAGAAAGTGTAATATTTCACCGGTGCCAGTATACGAAACTGGCGGCTAACTGATCACTGCTACCTAAAGAACAAAGTTAGATACAATAAATAAAAAAATAGTTTTTAGTTAAACAATCGAACGCGAATAGTATTTAGGAACACAACATTCCCGACTATATCGGGGCTTGAACTTGTAAAACATTTTTTAGTACCTTCCATAGGTGACGGAACAAAATTCACATGAGAAAAACAAGAAGTCGATTTATTAATGTTACATCTGTAGCCTATTTTACCAATACATTGCAAAGTACACTTTGAGGAAGAAATGTTCAATTAACGGATAAATTTATTAATTGTTATTATACTGAATTGAATACATTATTACAGCCATTTATTGAGAAGGAAGACAGTAAATAAAGCAAAGCAGACTACAGTTTTCGTTTCCCGTATCATTCAGTATAATAATTTTGTTAGTATGCTTAGCAATTTTGGTGTAATGGGCTTCTGGTCTGTTTATTATGTCGTCTGCTATTAAACAAAAGAACATACTGTGTGCAGATGTTGGACCTGGGCGCCGTGTCACTAAACTTCGTACGATTAAAATGTTCGTAAGTGAAACATTATGATAGTCTGTAAATGTCACATTAACAATCTTTTCTTGTAAACAATTATTGGATTTACATTTATTGAGTATAGGCTGCATATGCAGACTATGCTCAATAAATGTAAATCCAACAATTGAAATTTACAGACGATCCTAAAATTGCACTTACGAACATTTTAGTGGTACTAAGCTTAGTGAAACGGGCCCCTGGTATGGAAGGTTCTTTGAACCAATTTCCGCTCTTAAGTATAAGATAACTAACTACCTGCACATGTTGGTTAATAAACTACTGAGTATCTTGATTTTGCAGAGTTCGTTGAATTGATGAAGTCACTCACAGAGATTACAACAGACCAATAAGTGAACGGGACTTCACGAGGTTCACGAATCATAGACCGACAGACAGTACAGTCGGGGTGCATGATACAGTGCCACTTAAGCGGCCCTCACATATCGGTCGCGGCACCTGCGCGACTCTTAAAACAGGCCAAAAAGGCATTTTCGCGAGGCGTCCGGTCGGACGCTGTCATATTTCTACGGGCTCCGCTGCGATTTTTAGGGGTCACCAGAACCACGCAGGCGTGAAAACCTGACTCCCAAATCTACGATTTTTCAAACGCGATTTTAGGTCGTGGCAAGCCCGTAGACACGTCGCTAGGGCCCCGCCCGGCGGCCTACCGGAACACAACCGGTGATCTGGCGGCCGCCTGCCGATTTATACAACGAATATATATATGCTCGAGGAGGGAAGCGCGACATCAATCGCCAGTCGACCGGCCGGCGTCCTGGCGGCGCCCGGCCTGGCTCCGCCAAGACGCCTACCAATCTGTTCTTTGATCAGCTTGCGCTCGCCAGATTATCTACATTATCTAGCGGCGTCAGGCCGACGCCCTGGCGGGCGCACTGTCTCAACTGCTATCCAATGTTCAAAGAGCACCGCCCGGGCCCCGTCTAATGTTTGAGGGCACACCTCGCAGACATGAAATTCGCCCGATTCATCTAAATCCCCCGGCGACTCCTGCGAATAGAAAAATCGCGCGGACGCCCGCTGATATGTGAGGGCCGCTTAACATTGAATCTGTGGACATGACAGCTAAAATATACTTCCGAGCTGACGATCTTGACATTTTGTGCGGGTAACATTGAGGACGTCGGGGCAATTGCAGATCATGTGTTGATGTTTTGAATGTAATACATGTATTACCATTTTACGCTCAGTTCTACAGTGGCGCCAGTATCATATGCGGGTCACTATTAAAGTACACACCTACGACAGTGATTGATTGTTTGTATTGGTGATTAACGACCTATCAACAGAACAGGTAAGGTCATGTAAGGCCGGGCAAACGTGTTTGATCCATTTTAATCTGCTGCATTGGGGGGGGGGGGGGGGATCCCACAATCGGAACGGAATATTGACATCGAGAAACAATATATTCAGCCCTGAAATTAGAATAACCTGACTTGGTGCCAGGACTATACCACACCAAAGTCACTTGACCCCTTCCCCTCAAATAGGATTACGAATAATTGTAATGCACACATAAGGGTTATAACCAGACAACTGTAACATAAAAAATGCCAAAAATGTATGTGAAGGCCAAACCAGGTATCCGGTCGGAATTCGGGTAAGGATAAACCCCGATCGTTAAACTGCACTCATCGTATGCTCCACCTGCCATCCACTCAACATTGATTGAAATGCGACCAGCACAAACTCAGTGGGTCGTTTCACTAAACTTCGTACGACTAAAATGTTTCGTAAGTGCAAAATTATGATAGTCTGTAAATTTCACAATAATAATGTTTTCTTGTAAACAAGTCATGGATTTACATTTATTGAGCATAAGCTGCATATGCAGCCTATGCTCAATAAATGTAAATCAATGAATTGAAATTTCCAGACGATCCTAAATTTGCACTTACAAACATTTTAGTCATACGAAGTTTAGTGAAACATCCCCCAGATGCGCAGTCTGATCTGGGACTACGCTGGTTACACCGGTGATGATTCATTACAAGCATGGGGCTGTGAATGTGATACATAGACACATAAATACATAGATGGCCACGTTCACGAATTGATTTTCAGTGATGAAAGAGCTCATTAAATGCGACCTGATACTGCAGAAATGGGGCTGAAGAAATTTAACTAAGGTGGCGGGTTAGGGACATTTAGTTTCCACGTTCGTTCGTGGCAGAGAAGCGCTAATTAGCGTCCGGGAAACGTAAAATATCATGGCGTAGAAAACTGAGAAACGCATATTAATAATTAAAGGTACATGGCCACTCAGTGTTCACAAACTGTTCTTTATATCATCTGATACATTTTCTGGCAAAATAAACATTAATTCACCATTACCCCACGTATTGATTGACATTAGTATACATTTTATATCAGACATACATTTCCACACCGATACCAGGGGCGATAACCGTGTTTCCTTAAAAGGTTAACTTACATTACTATGTATTCTTTGTATTGAATGTTTGATGTGCAATGATCATATTTTATAATCTGTCGGACGCATTATTTTTTTCAGGTGACGCATTTAATTATTATCAATAATTAAAAAATGTCATGCCTCATTTGCATATGAAAATAGCCTGATACCACGGCACGTCACTATCAGTAAAATGAATATTACTTAATGATTGTATCTGTATAGCGGGCATTCGTAATTCTTAGAACTGGTGGAATAGTGACACAATATTACACTTACTTAATCCCTATAAAAGAACATCGTGTGTCTACTGAGTGGGCATGTACCTTTAACCTTGTTATCTCTGTCACGCTGGTTTTACGCCTCCTAGATGCTAATTATCGCGTTGAAGTAATATATTTTCGAGGTGAAATATTACTCCACGTAAATTAGCGCCCCCTTAACATTCGTTCCTTCGCCATACTTTTTTTATTTACGCATCCTGGAGGCTAATTAGCGTTTCTTCACGGCGAAGAAATGAAGAAGTGAAATTTAGCGTCGTTAACATGGATAAAGGTACATGCCCACTCAGAAGGCACAACATGTTCTTTATAGGAATTAAATAAGTGTAGAATTGTGTCTTTATTTCACCAGTTCTAACAATTACAAGTGCCCGCTATATAGATATAATCATTTAGTAATATTTGTTTTACTGATAGTGACTCGCGGCGGTATCAGGCTTATTTCATATGCAAGGAGGCATGATATTTATACTAATTAAATGAGCCACATGAAAAAATAATATTTTCGAATAATTATAAAGTATGTTCATTGCACATCAAAACACTTTCCAGAGAATAAATAGTAGTGTCCGTTAACATTTTAAGGAAATACGGTTATCGCCCCTGATATCAGTGTGGAAATTTACGTCTGATATAAAATGTATAATAATACCATTCAATACGTGGGGTAATAGTGAATGAAGTTTACTTTGCCAGAATATGTCTATGTTACTGTTCACATATTGAATGTTTAATGAACAAATTACTGCGGTCGCTAACCCTAACGCTCACTAGCATTTAATTCCTTAACATCCAATACGTGAACACTGACTTATACATGTTTTTGGTATTACTGCCGTGATACCTTCATAATGGTTTGGAGTCGAACGTTCAATTACACATGCCATAGAAATGACCATTTGTTTCAACGGTAATTGAGATGCGAGATGCGATACAGTGGAACCTCTCTAAACCGGACACCCCGTGAGGTCCCCAGCGTCTCCGATTTAGAGAGGTTCCACTGTACAACAGACAGATGACTATTTCACGACATGCGTAGATGCTTTGCGGTCATGAACATTCATTAATATTTGAGCTAAATGCAATGAAACAAATCAAAACTCAGTACAACTAACATGTATATGTGTCCGGTTTAGAGAGGTTCCACTGTATATGTTTACATTATATGAGGACATGCTCGTATGAGTTCATATAATACTGCGCAGTGAATTCTCATTTCAGCCACCGTACATTGCACATGTAGTAGCTGTACCAGACATCGACCAGTGCTACTTCTTGTGGCGTTTGAACCAGACCACAAATATGACATGCATATGAATACAATATTTGTGTACAACATGTACCACAGAAATTCGAGAACAACGTGATATCGGTTGTTTTCATCAACCTTATATAAAAAGTCTGAATTTGGAAGAGTTTGTTAACCCTGTGTTAAATTATTTGAGAATCTAGTAATAGCACAACGGTGGATATGTAACAGTAACACATGTGCGTGTTGCTTGGTTTAATGGTTCCAACTGACTCTCATGCCTTGAATACCTATTGACCAAACGAATATATGCCACACCGGGTTAGAACCGGCTGGTAGAGCGGGACAAACAATTGTATCCTACAAACTCAGAGTGCCGGGATTGGGGATTAAACCCGGGCCACCAGAATGACAGTCGGAGGTCGTAACATCTCGGCTACAATTCCACTATAATGCCTCCATGTTCTCTAATAATTGACTTTCTACATGTATGACGGTTTTTATGATTTCGTTGTCTATGCAAAATTTAAGAGTGATCCTTTTTTATTTCGTGACATTTGGTAAAATATTGATTTTAATACGACAAAATGACTTGTCTATGGGAATTTAACATGGGGGGAAAAAGAGGTAGAGGAACTGTGGGAGGCGTCACGAACGACTTTTATTGTCCAAATTTGACTCTTTAACCTGGCTAAATAGCTTCGAAATGATATATCTAAGAAAACAAGTTAACTGTCCACTATTTCTGAAATTAGACTAAAATAATCCCTATGTTAAATCCCCATAGGCATCTTCTCTCTGTGAATATGTCTATGGGGATTTAACATGGGGAAATTGTGCTTTTCGCAATAAAATAAAATATTGGACCAAATTTCGCGAAATAAAAAATAGCATATTTAATATTATTGAAACAATTATTGTTTTTGCATTGACGTATAATGACGTTTAATGTGGGTTTGTTTCAGTAAGGCAATGCAATCATTTCGACCATGTTACGCACTTTTCTACGGAGCCCTGCAGGGGATTTATACTTCTTTTTTTTATTATTAATTCGTTCCCACGAAATAGCAATTCGTTCCCTTAATTTAGCAATTCGTTCCCACCACGAATTAACAATTCGTTCCCACGAAATAACAACGTTATATCGTGGGAACGAATTGTTAATTCGAGGGTACGAATTGTTAAATTGAGGGAACGAATTGTCATTTCGTGGGAACGAATTGTTTATTTGATGTAACGAATTGTTGTATCGTGGGAATGAATTATTAATACGAGGGAACGGATTGTTATTTCGTGGGAACGAATCAATATAAACAAATCCATGTCCCCTGCGGCTCCGTACTTTTCCCATGTAAGTTCGGAACACAGATATAACGCCTTAACCTTTTCCCTGTTTTGCGATATTTCGACTCATCCAAATCGAAAACATCTGAATAAAAGAATCAAATGCTGGGTCAAATGATGGTTAAATTATCTGATAGAGTAGAAAACATTGTGGGAAAAGGAGAAATTGCTTGTTACAAGCAATTTCTCCTTTTCCCACAATGTTTTCAAAATACATCTTCTGCAGAGGCGTCAAAAGTCGTCTCTATCAGGGAAAGGGTTAATTGTTCGGTATCAGTTGATTCAAGAGAGATAACTAGCATTGTCCCGAGCAGGATATGGAGTCATATTTATTTCCCCGGAATTATTTCGTTCTGGCTGTATAAATTTATCCTTCCATATATGTGCATGTATGATAGTTTACGTTTATTCAATGTTTGGATAAAATGTATGTTTTACTAAACTTCGTGCGACTATAAATGTAAATCCATGAATTGAAATTTCCAGACGATCCTAAATTTGCACTTACAAACATTTTAGTCGTACGAAGTTTAGTGAAACCGGCCCCAGGTGCCGATGCTAAGCTACTAGAGAATAGTAGGTTAGTGCCGTGAATGGGAAAAAATATCTGGCAAGGCTTAGGAAACGGGATGGGCGAGGCTCTGCCGAGCACATCCCGTTTCCGTGCCGCGCCAGATATGTTTTCCCATTCACGGCAGTAAACTACTATTCTATTTATCCCGTCAACACCTACAAATGGCTGTAAAATGGAAATATTGTATTGACTGGATATCAAAAATGTTTCACGGCACATACGCACTGTGTTGACGGGATAATTGTATCTCCTAATTAGCAGAGAATAAGTCCTAACTATGAAATAATAACTCTTAATTAGGAGATATTGTTAGTATCTCCTAATTAGGACTTATTTTCTACAACTTAGGACTTATTATCTCCTAATTATGACCTATTATCTTCTAATTAGGACTTACTATGTGTGTCAATGCTAAACATGATTTATCTCCGAAGTAGGAGATAATATCTCCTAATTAACAGTTAGTATCTCCTAAATAGGAGATAATAAGTCCTAACTAGGAGATAGAAAGTCCTAATTAGGATATGTTATCTCCTAATTATGACTTAGTATTTCCTAATCAGGACGAGATACATATATTTTGACATTGACACCACGGCTCTTTCATAAAAATGCCATTTATTTAATTAATATATAAGTATGCATTCTGGTCTTTGTCACGAGATGACGGAGTGTTATTAGCCCGTTCAACCACACATATCATACATGTACATTCAATCATTGCAATCTGTAGATCCAGATCAGCCGGCTTGTAACGAGCCATCTCACCAGGATCTGCAGTCACTGTTTCTCATTATTCTTATTATTGTGAAACAATATCCCTTTTTAATCACAGGTTGAAGTAACATACCAAGGCCTATAAATACATTAAATATAACAAACAGTATTAATAAGTGAAAACGCAGAAAGTTAAAAAAACATAATGCCTGTTATAACGCATTACATTGTATTATAACAGGGCGTAAGATTTCTTGTTCATCTTATTGTTTCCACTTACTGATATTTTTAGGTATATGTAATGTATTTATAGACCTTGGTCCGTTACTTCAACCTGTGGTTTTAATTGATGGAAAAGTTCGAACTTAACATGGAACAGACCATGTTATAATATATTCAGGCGTGGAAGGTCTAAGGACCCGTTGGACACATGTTCATCATGTGATTAAACGTAATTGCTTCCTAACTGTGATGGGTTAACATGTTTGTGACCATCGTCTCGTTACTGTAACGAGCCATCGTAAGGAGCCATCTCACTGGAGAAGGCCGACTTGGCCACACATTGAGCCGTATGGGCTTATGGCTTACAGGTATTTCATTGATGCAATGGTGGACAGTCCAGATTCTGATCAGACTGTGCGGATGTACAGACTGATCTGGATATACACTGGCACAAAAGCCATAAGCCCCATTTCTCCAGGCACAACAACATATGTAAACTGTATACACGTATTACAAACGAGGGAGGTCACTAAAACATCTACACAATTATAAAAATGCTTTGGTTGGCAGGGATTGATATGTAATGGCAGTTCTTACTGTGGGAGGAAACCGGATTACTTGGGGAAACCCCACTCCATCTATTACATGCGGAATACACCTTTATAATATGAACTGTTTTAAATATTTATTTTTATTTTTGTTATCGAAAGTATATGTAGCAACCACTCATTTGAACCGTCGCTACGAGACGGTTCAAATTGTTGTCGCGACATATACTTCTGAGCGCATAGACGGAACATATTTAGAATTTTCCACAAACATAATGGCGTATCCTCAGCGTAACGATTGCATCATCACATCTTGCTCATATACCACTAGTTTGTCTGAGCAGGCCCGTATGCAGAGGGGGTTTGACCCCCACACCATTAACCTTTTCAAGACCACAGGCCTATATAGTGACATTGGCGAAAAGTGTAGATCCAGATGAGCCGGCTCGTGACGAGCCGTCTCATCAAAATCTGCACTTTTTGTTCATAAATAATTGTGTGATGATTGTCATGGTTGCAAAATTAACATATACAAATCCAGTCCAGTTACTTAGGGCTGAAAGTGTTAATCTTCCGATTGTGCACAACAAATGAATGTGTAGCCCTTCGCGCCGTCGATAACGCACACCCTCCCCACCCCCTAAACTAATTCCTGCATACGCGCCTGCTGAGGCTATGTTTTGTTCTATAATGAACATAATGCATACATAATACAACACATACTACTTGTGTGTGTCATGTTGCTTGTTGCTAATATTGACTCAACCCTTCCACATACTGTGATCGGCAGTGGCTCAGGGACAGAGTACAGGACTTCACTACTGAAGGTTGTGAGTTCAAAACCTACCCCAGGGCATGTACATGTTTTGATACTATTTCCATCCAACTGGTCTGTCGAATGGGACGCTAACATTTGATTCCGTCCTTATATGACCTTACCTGTTGCTAGGACGTTAAAATATATTCATTCTCATTTCACACTTGGCAATCTGAATGAGACATTTAAGTACAGTTAAGTATCGTTGTACCGAACACAATATGTACCGCCAGGGTGTCCGGTATAGCGAGTTTTCCACTGTAAGCAATCAATCACCAGCTGCCAGGGCCACAGCATTGACCTGTTGAAATAGCGGCGCTTAGAGGTACATGAGTGAGTTATACAGTTGAACCTCTCTATACTGAACACGCCGATGGTACCCGTGGTGTTTGATATAGAAGATTCAACTGTATTACAATAATTGAAATAATGTGGACTCGTACCCGGCTGTCATGTACACTCCAGTGACTACACATGTATATATTTCATATTCTGTAACATGTATGTTTGTGACTAAAATAAAATAAAGACA
Source organism: Conchocele bisecta (assembly GCA_029237695.1). Classification (NCBI taxonomy): domain Eukaryota; kingdom Metazoa; phylum Mollusca; class Bivalvia; order Lucinida; family Thyasiridae; genus Conchocele; species Conchocele bisecta. Next base: position 14,388 of record JAQRGA010000087.1, on the reverse strand, counting down.
AAAACAAATGTAAATCAAAGTACTGAAAGTACTGAAATATGCTATATCCACAAATACGGATCAGTGTGTGGGGTAATTTAACTTTGTAAAACACACTGGTGTAACTTACAGGGTTACTGGACTATATAGACTAGATGGCCGTGGCCTGCATGTCGCGCCTTGTGGCGAGGCATGGACACTAAAAAAAAAGAGATATAGTATAACGAAAAACTTTAGTCAAAATACTTAACCAAAATACTTAACCAAAAACTTTAACCGGACACACGTACGTACGCCAAAGTGCCGACTATATCGTGCTTTCCGCAAGCGGGCGCGACAAAAACTTTAACCAAAAACTTCAAAGTAAGTTGACCTTGACATTGGGCACAGGGGCCGCACGGGAGGGGGTAGAATGAAAATATAGATGATGATAAACACCCATGTGAAGTTTCAAGGTAATGGGCAAAGCAGTTGCAGAGATATAGTATAACGAACAACTTTAACCAAAATGTAAAACTTAACCAAAAACTTCAAAGTAATTTGACCTTGACATTGGGCACAGGGGCCGCACTGGAGGGAGTAGAATGAAAATATAGATGACGATAAACACCCATGTGAAGTTTCAAGGTAATGGGCAAAGCAGTTGCAGAGATATAGTACAACGAAAAACTTTAACTAACAAAACTTAACCAAAAACTTCAAAGTAATTTGACCTTGACATTGGGCACAGGGGCCGCACGGGAGGGGGTAGAATGAAAATATAGATGATTATAAACACCCATGTGAAGTTTCAAGGTAATGGGCAAAGCAGTTGCAGAGATATAGTATAACGAAAAACTTTAACCAAAATAAAAAAATTAACCAAAAACTTCAAAGTAATTTGACCTTGACATTGGGCACATGGGCCGCACTGGAGGGGGTAGAATGAAAATATAGATGACGATAAACACCCATGTGAAGTTTCAAGGTAATGGGCAAAGCAGTTGCAGAGATGATATAGTACAACGAAAAACTTTAACTAACAAAACTTAACCAAAAACTTCAAAGTAATTTGACCTTGACATTGGGCACAGGGGCCGCACGGGAGGGGGTAGAATGAAAATATAGATGATTATAAACACCCATGTGAAGTTTCAAGGTAATGGGCAAAGCAGTTGCAGAGATATAGTATAACGAAAAACTTTAACCAAAATAAAAAACTTAACCAAAAATTTCAAAGTAATTTGACCTTGACATTGGGCACAGGGGCCGCACGGGAGGCGGGTAGAATGAAAATATAGATGATGATAAACACCCATGTGAAGTTTCAAGGTAATGGGCAAAGCAGTTGCAGAGATATAGTATAACGAAAAAAAAGACTTAACCAAAAACTTTAACCAAAAAACTTAACCAAACAACTTAATCAAAAACTTTAACCGGACACTACGTACGTACGCCAAAGTGCCGACTATATCGCGCTTTCCACAAGCGGGCGCGACAAAAATAGTCCACCCCCTTTTACTGCTAGCTCGGTACTGTCCCGTGAGACTTCAATATAATATATGCTGTATTCATGCGCACGAAGTGTCTCGATTAGTATCTTCCAGAATTTAACTGATAAACTGAGCACAAACCTGTGATAGTAGAGAATAGTATATGAATAGTTTTAGATACATAGCAAGACAGACCATAGCGCCATAGGATAAGTTGGCACAGGGCACTATTGTCTGGGTCGTACTCGCCATTTAGCACTACAGTGGCTGCCCCCATGTGCGTTTCACAATATGCTATCTTAACATGATTAAGGGAGATAACATATAAAATCGATTGGTATGGGTTAACCAACAGTGTGATGTACATGATGTAGGAACGAATTGTTTTTTCATGGGAATGAATTAATAACAAAAAAAAGTCTACGTCCCGTGCGGGGCTCCGTACTGTCAGTGAAATACGTTTCTACGCACGTGTATTGATTCATATAATGATACATGTAGCTGCTGCTTCGTTTCTAAGTCTTAACTCGAGTGTACCAGTCTCTACTATTGCTAGTACTGTTAACGACATATTGTGATATTATTATTTTACACAATACAATTTAACGCCAATTATCTACCAATGTGTAAGGATGGTGATGTTTTTATTTATGGCAATACATGTCATAACTGTGACGGTGCTGCACTCCGCACCGGCGTACAATGTTTCACATTTCAAATCCACCGGTTTCCAGACGAGATGCCATTTTGCTGTAATGCGAACTATCGTATAAACGCAATATTCGTCATGTAACCGGCGCAATTTGTTTGCGCCGGTTACTAGACGAACATGTGTTTATTCAGTAGTTCCTGAATGTAACTGAATGGGAATTCGTCAAGAATCTGGCGCCTATTATGACGTGAACATTTTACCCTAGCTCGGAGTTCAGCACAGTCGGTTATAACGCATGAGGACGGGTTCAGCACAGTCGGTTATAGCACATGAGGACGGGTTCAGCACAGTCGGTTATAACACATGAGGACGGGTTCAGCACAGTCGGTTATAACACATGAGGACGGGTTCAGCACAGTTGGTTATAACACATGAGGACGGGTTCAGCACAGTTGGTTATAACACATCAGGACGTTTTCAGCACAGTCCGTTATAACACATCCGGACGGGTTCAGCACAGTCGGTTATAACACATCAGGACCGGTTCAGCACACTCTGTTATAACACATGAGGACGGGTTCAGCACAGTCCGTTATAACACATGAGGACGGGTTCAGCACAGTCGGTTATAACACATGAGGACGGGTTCAGCAAAGTCAGTTATAACACATCAGGACGGGTTCAGCACAGTCGGTTATAACACATCCGGACGGGTTAGACACGGTATTGATGACACGTATTGCCAGCCATACATGGAGAATAGTCTATCTTCAGCTATGTAGTGTATGAATGACGGTGATTCAAGTGATTATATATATATATATGACACAGGATAATCCAATGAACACCCGCCACGGGCATCCGGTAAAATACCTATGGATACAGGTGAGTGATTCATTAAAATATATCTGTCGCACGTGTCCAGCATATTGCCAATATGTGTCGTTTTGTTTATTTCAAAATACTTGAACACTGGGCTTGAAATTACGGATTGAACAATTCGTTCCCACGAATTAACAATTCGTTTCCGTGGGAATTAATTGTTATTTCGTGCGAATGAATAAATAAAAAAAGAATTCTACGTCCCCTGAGGGGCTCCGTATAAAATAAAGCAGATTGATTGGCTGAGCCTGATTGCTGACGACTTATCTCACATTGGCGACCATTTTTAATTTTCGTATTCTATATCCCTTTCCGTGCAATAACGCAAGTCACACCTGCAGCATATTCGCTGTACATGATTAGCAAGGCAAGCCGAAAGCCCTATTGGTTTTCAAAATGTTCTGATTAGTTAATTGAATATGTCCCATTGACGGCTTCGCCTTCTCCTGTTTCCGCGTAATAACTCAAGTTCTACTTGACGGATCGAAACCAAATTCGGTACACATGTTGATCATGGCAAGAGAAAAAATACCGTGATGTTTTTTTATTGTTATTATTAAATTATTATTATTATTATAATTATTATTATTATCTTGGTTGATATAGTCGTGACGCTGTCCGCCTGTTCGTCTGCCTATATGTCTGTCCGAGATTTGCGTCCGAGTTCTCGGCTGTCTACTTGCAGTAAGACAGAATGCCTTGAAACATAATGAACATATTTGTAATCACCAATGTTTTCATGCTATATCCCATCCAATCGGCCGCTTTGCTTAATGCCAAAATGACATTGAGATGTGCGTTAAAGTATATATTTATTTTATTTTATTTGCGTTACAATATTCGAAAATCTGCTGTATACATGTATGTTACAGTGTAATCTCTCTAAACCGGACACCAACAAAACACCTGTGATCTTATGTTCATGAGTTTCCCAGCCATTTATCTCAGGTGATAATGTCTGTTCGTGGTCGCATAGCCCACAACTATGGCTCAGAATGATAAAATGCCTGATTTACAGTGAGACCTCTCTAAGCCGGACACCAAGGAAAGACAGGTGATCTTATTTTTCATCATGAGTTTCTTGGTCATTTATCTCTGGTGATAATGTCTGTTCGTGGTCGCATAGCACACAACTATTGTTCAGAATGATCAAATGCCTAATTTACAGTGAAACCTCTCTAAACCGGACACCAATAATATACATGTGATCTTATTTTCCTTGTGTTTCTTGGCCATTTATCTCTGGTGATAATGTCTGTTCGTGATCGCATAGCACACAACTACACACAACTATTGTTCAGAATGATCAAATGCCTGATTTACAGTGAAACCTCTCTCATCCGGACACCCTGGGGACCTCCCAGGGTGTCCGGTTTAGAGAGGTTTCACTGTACTTTGCTTGCTACTTTGTTACTTATTTGTCATCATACACATTATCATTCTATAGCACGCCCACACGGCTCTTGTGCTTAAGGTCAATGCTAAGCGACTTGGAAATTTACGTTAAAGGTACATGCCCACTCAGTCGGCACAATCTGTTCTTTATATCAGAGACATCATTTGAGACAATTCCTGTGAAAATAAACATTCATTCACAAATACGCCACCTATTGATTGGCATTATTACACATTTTATATCAGACGTAAATTTCCATACTGATATCAGGGGCGATAACCGTGTCGTTAAAATGTTAACTGACATTACTATTTATTCTTTTTATTTATTTTTTGATGTGCAATGATCATGCCTCATTGTCATATGAAAATTGCCTGATACCACCGCAAGTCACTATCAAATATTAATGAATGATTATACGTCTGACTTCATTACTTCTGACTTCTAAGTAAGGAAGTTAGAAGTAATGAAGTTAGAAGTAAGCAAGTTAGAAGTAAGGAAGTTAGAAGTCCTTCCCGTGCTTCCATGTTGTAGGGTTTCATTATATGACAGTTCTCAGGTGCGGATCCAGCATTTGGGGAACGGGTGGGGGTTGTCTAGTTGCGAAGGTAACTCTTGCGATATACTCCCGTACCGTCCGTATCTAGCTACGGACGGTACGGGAGTAATTGCAAGAGTTACCGTTCGCAACTAGGGGGTTGACCTATTTTCGAGCTCTTCGAAATGTTCTTTCCAGTGTTTTACTGTATTTAAATTTACAACTCCAGCTGGTGTTAAACTGTGAGCTATGTAAACTCCGTGGCTGAAACGTTGCAACCCGGACCCCCCCCCCACCCCCTTCAGATCCACCCCTGGTTTCTTTTTTACCCAGCATGGCCAGGGCTGATTTAGGGTTTGCTGCATGTTGTCACATTGTGTACTAAAACCCCATGGCTTGTTGTATGTATTGAATAAACACCATAATTGATTACAATACAAGGACATTTGTCGCGTAATCTGATATCAACTTATTGACTTATTTCATATGCCCTCGTATAAGATGTGACATTGTGTATGAAACGATCGTAATTATTGTATAAATGAAATACGTTTAAAAGTTGACACATACAGGCGATTGGGTGCATACAGAAGCGCTTTTCTGCAGGTCAACTATACGTACTATACCAATACTATACGTATACTATACCAATACGATATGTTTTATATACGATATGCATATAATATAAACGTACGGTATGTCTGTACCGTACATACCACCCAATATCGTATAGATATACCATTCAAATCGTACGTTTATAAGATTGTTATACATGTGTATAATTCTGGTACGTTTGTATCGTACAAACATATACAAACATAGTATATTCATACCATATCCGTACGGATATATCGTATATACGAACGGATATCGTATGTTTGTATAATATTCGTATAGTACGTTTGTACTATACGATGATACGGTACAAACATACCAATATTATATGATCATACGATATTCTCATTAAATATACCAATACTATACGATTACGATATGTATACGATATTAGTATATACAAATAGGTGAGGAGCAGAAAAGCGCTACTGTAGGTCTTATATAATACGGCATGCTGCGGTGTTATAGCTGCGGATTATACACAGGTAATCATTTAATTGTATGGATGTATACATTTTAATATGCGGACGAAAATAAACTCCATATGTACACGCTTTAGTTCTCTCTACCTGCTGTGTGTATTCTAGTCATGTTACTGTAGTCATGTTATGTAGTATACATGTAACCGTGGTCCACATGCCATGCGATTCTGTATCTGTGCGATTTTTCATGAACTATATTTACAGAAAGTATGATGTTATCAGTAAATGTTGTCAAAAGATGACGGAATTTTCAGAGCAGATGCGGAACAGGATATTCGCTAGCCACCTATTTGTATTTGATGCAAGCTATATACATTGAATTATAATGATAATGCAAATGGTTGCTACATTTCTTGATCAATAACCGTCGTTATTGGTCGCGAAGTGTGGCATACATTGCATTTTCTTTTCTTTCTTTGTTTTCAATCTGTACATACGTTCCTAATTCGCTTGACATTGTGACTATACATGTACATGTTATGCTCTCCTATATGGAGGAAATAAAGATTATATATTCAAGGTACATACCCACTCGGCAGGTTATACTATAGAGAGACAAATAGTTTTGTATATTATGTGGATATGACATTTGCTGGCAAAATAAACATACATTCAACATTATCCCACGTATTGATTGGTATTATTATACATTTCATATCAGACGTAAATTTCCACACTGATATCAGGGGCGATAACCGTGTTTCCTTAAAATGTTAAAGGACATTAATATTTTTGTCTGTATTTATTTTATTTTTTGATATGCAATGATCATACTTTATAATCTGTAGAAAATACTATTTTGTTCATGTAACGCATTTAATGAGTATAAATAATTAAAGGATAGCATGCCTAATTTGCATATGAAAATAGCCTTATATTACTAAACTATTTATAGCAGGCACTTGCAAATTTTAGAACTGGTGGAATAGTGACATAATTATATACTTATTTAATTCCAAAAAAGAACATGATGTGCCTACTGAGTGTGCATGTACCTTTATAACAAGAACATGATGTGCCTACTGAGTGTGTATGTACCTTTATAACAAGAACATGATGTGTCTACTGAGTGTGTATGTACCTTTATAACAAGAACATGATGTGTCTACTGAGTGTGCATGTACCTTTATAACAAGAACATGATGTGTCTACTGAGTGTGTATGTACCTTTATAACAAGAACATGATGTGTCTACTGAGTGTGCATGTACCTTTATAACAAGAACATGATGTGTCTACTGAGTGTGTATGTATAACCTTTATAACAAGAACATGATGTGCCTACTGAGTGTGCATGTACCTTTATAACAAGAACATGATGTGTCTACTGAGTGTGCATGTACCTTTATAACAAGAACATGATGTGTCTACTGAGTGTGCATGTACCTTTATAACAAGAACATGATGTGTCTACTGAGTGTGCATGTACCTTTATAACAAGAACATGATGTGCCTACTGAGTGTGCGTGTACCTTTACAACAAGAACATGATGTGTCTACTGAGTGTGCATGTACCTTTACAAAAAGAACATGATGTGTCAACTGAGTGTGCATGTACCTTTATAACAAGAACATGATGTGCCTACTGAGTGTGTATGTACCTTTATAACAAGAACATGATGTGTCTACTGAGTGTGTATGTACCTTTATAACAAGAACATGATGTGTCTACTGAGTGTGTACGTACCTTTATAACAAGAACATGATGTGTCTACTGAGTGTGCATGTACCTTTATAACAAGAACATGATGTGTCTACTGAGTGTGTATGTACCTTTATAACAAGAACATGATGTGTCTACTGAGTGTGCATGTACCTTTATAACAAGAACATGATGTGTCTACTGAGTGTGCATGTACCTTTATAACAAGAACATGATGTGTCTACTGAGTGTGCATGTACCTTTATAACAAGAACATGATGTGTCTACTGAGTGTGCATGTACCTTTATAACAAGAACATGATGTGCCTACTGAGTGTGCATGTACCTTTATAACAAGAACATGATGTGTCTACTCAGTGTGCATGTACCTTTATAACAAGGGTACAAATAGACGATTTATGGGGCTTTTATTAATTAGGAAACACAACTAATGCATTATAAGCATGCCATAAACATATTAGTATACATCAACGTATTATATAATGTTTACATTAGCATAAACAGCAAGAGGGATTCCCAAAATAGTCTAATTTTAAAACAGAGACATTTCGCGCGAAAATATGACATAACAACTCACATGGTGGTATCTGCGGCAATAACTTGTACACCGCTGAGTTAACCCAATCTTGTTTAGAGTGGGGTGGAACTCTCCACTTGATTATGCAGCTGGGTTGGTGATGATTCGGTGCCCCATCCTGTTGGTTGGCAGCTTGTCTGTTGTTGGTATGCAATGCCCGATCAGCTGGACCAATGTCTCCGTACTTGTACCGAGTTATGTCCGGACGGTTTTTTCTGTTCCGTGCAAGCTCGCTGTGGTTTTTCTCCGGGAACTCCGGTTTTCCTCCCAATTAAAAGCAGGCTGCGGCCACCCGACTGACTCTGTGCCAACATGCTCGTCGTGTGTATATACAGTGTGCATGATCACATGGGTACAACAACAACAACAGCAATGAAACTTCCAGCAGCGCCTCAGATTCAATGTACGTATTCTGTTATATTGTCCGTATTATGTAACGGATTCTAATGAATTATGGCGCATCAAACACGTCTTGTTAAGCTGCATTTGGCACTCTCGGTATTTTGGCCCAAACATCTGTCGTTTTTGCGAAGAATCGATTTCCGAGTTTGCTGTCAATACTGACACGGAAATAGATTCTTCGCAAAAACGACATAAGTATGTGCCGAAGTCACGAGACCAACAAATGCAGGTCATGAAGTCGTGTTTTCTACGCCATTTTTCATGGAAAATATCAAATAATATTTACTTTGGAGAGGGCGCGCTTTCAATTGATTGATTGATTGATTGAGGCCAACTGGGGAGTCTCTAAACAATGCTCAATTAGTCTTTGTGGCTGTAGAGAGATTAAGGCGAAAAATAAGCGCCTGAATTACAGACATAATTATGTGACGAAAATGCTGTTTTGTGCGAAACCGATACGGGACGACAACGCAGTGTCGTCTGACCATAATTATCTCCCTTCCTGCAACGTTGAAAAACGTTTGCCGGTGTCGTATTATTGAGATTTTGTAATATTTGTCCGAAACGGCTGAGTAAATAAATGTTTTATATTTCCGTAATTGGCTTTAGTATTGTAGAACAGAATATCACTGTAAAACCGTGGACTCGATGGTATTATAGTTTATACAAATAAATGTTCGGTTGCGGGTTGAGAAACCCCATAAGGTAAATATGTTTCTTGGCTTCTTCAGCTGAATTTCGATCACTATATCAGAATACTACATGTATAAACAAATAAACGTAAACAAGAACATATCAACGCTGAGACAGTATCCTTAATACAGACTAATGATATAGACGTAGCTGCATTCCAGGAGACCTACAAAATAAATGATAAGACCAAAGTTGAAATTGAAACCAGAACAAACGGTATTCTATATAGCAGTGCAACTGAACATTGTAAGGGTGTAGCGCTTCTATTTCGAAATCAAGTTTTGAAATTCAATAGGGAACATTTGACCACACCACCATTTTTTCACAATAGATTGGTGCATGTGAAAATTCAATCATCCAAAATAATTAATTTTATAAGTATATATGTACCAGCTAGACCAATTGATAGGCCGATATATCTCAAGGAATTAACACATTATTTAAGGAGTTAGTATATACAGATATATATTTAATGGGTGATTTCAACTCTGTTGAACAATCAATAGATAGGACATTAGGATTGAATTACATGAACAAGATTTTACTTAAGGCGTATAAAGATCTTCATGACAACATAAAGATACTAGACACCTTTAGGTATAAGCACCTCGAGAAGACAGACTATTCTTTTTATGGGAAATACCGAAGGGGGAATAGGCTTGACAGGATATACATAAGCAAACATCTGAAACGAGATATTCTGGGTTGTGACTACCTGAATATGCTTTCAGATCACAGGCCGTTGCTATTAAACATTCAATTACCAGAAACAGAAAATTGGGGGAAAGGACATTGGAAATTTAACTTTCGAACTTTGCAAAACAAATCATATGTTCAGGATATAGGATACTTAATATACAATTTTTATGAAACAAATGACATATTTACAAATTGGGAAAAGTTTAAGGAAAAGGCAAAAGGAGTAGTATAAAGGGAGTCAAAATGATACCACCTGCGGTGGTATCATTTATAACCCTTTATACTACCCCCACCACCCCCGAAAAAGCACAAATTGGTTAACGAGGAAATTGTTCCCCACCACCCCCGAAAAATCCAAAATTTGTGTCATAAATACATCATGTATTTTTCACGTCCAATTGAACAGATAAAACTATACTAATAAAAAGGATTTATTTTTGTCTCGTCGTCATATTGGTGTCATAAATACATCATGTATTTTTCACGTCCAATTGAACAGATAAATTGAATAGGTTATAATAAAATATTATAACAAAATGGATAATAAAATACGCAACGAATTGGAACTTTGTAATTACTTTTATGGAGAATGTTACGCTGTTTCTACAGTATTAAAACACGGTAAAATGACAATACTATGTTGTATCGAATACATGAAATATCAGCGTAATTTATTACGCTGCGATAAAAACGTTGCATTTACAATATTAAACCGGCAATTATGTAGCCGGTATAAGTATCAAATTTATGTAATGAAGCGACTAAATAGGGTCGGAGAAACACTACCGAAACATTATCAAACTAATTTTATAAAACAGTTTAAAATCAAAGATTCGTTTACGGATATGCGTGTATTCGATATCGCTTTTAACGAAGAAATTGGAAAATTATTAGAAAAAATTGGAAATTGGAAATTGAACACAACTATTAGAGAAAATGGATAATACAATACAATTGGAATTGAAAGTTTTTAATGCCTGTGTTGAAGAAGTTTACGAAGTTTATGGGGGTTATAATCCTATATATAAATTCTATAAAATGAGAACACTAGGCGATATCGAATACATGAAATACCAGCGTAATTTATTACGCTCCGATAAAAACGTTGCATTTACAATATTATACCGGCAATTATGTCAACCATACAAGTTCGGATATGAAACTAAGGTGTATTATATAAAATTGTTAAAACCCAACGATTCGTTTACGAATATACATTTCTACGATATCGCTTATAAAGATATTAATAATTTGTAAAAATTAAAAAACAAAATAATAGCAAAAGCCTCCACTCGTGCACAACACCCCAGCGACTGGGCAGATTTCTAGCCGGCACCCAGCCACTGGGGTGTTGGGACCTTTCTTAAGCCCACGCATCTGTTGGCTCACAGTTTAGTTTTACGGGTCGCCTTGAACCCCATTGCCAATTCCTCAATTCAGAGAAACCAGCGAAGCCTATGTGTGAATTTCGTTTCCGAAATTGCAAAGCTCTTAGGCAGAAATCTGTTAGGCCGGCACCTTTGAGCTACGCAATTACATCGCCAAATACACACATATTTATAAACTGCTACCATTAAACTGCTATCATTGTTTTTTTTTTTTTTTTTTTTGCTTATATTTAACGGCGGCACTGGCTCGAGGACCTTGCATGCCGTCTCCCAAGAATGGGAGAAAGAACGGAGGTAGAGATTTTTTGAGAGAAGCCGGTAATTCGTATTTACAGAGCAACTACGAATTATCGGTACCCATTCACAGCTGGGTGAACTGGAGCAGTGTGGATAAAGTGTCTTGCTCAAGGACACAACGCACCGCCTCCGGTAAGGTCAACAAATGTATATATACTCATCAGTTTCCTATACAACATACAAATGGTGTGCAAATTATAATTATTTATTAATACCTATTGGCGAAAGAAAACATGGGATGGTTCGTTATTTTGTTAATTTTATAATTAATTTTGTAAAAAAAATTAATAATTTAAAGGTGAACACCCCCTATTATTACATAGTAATTAATTTAAGTTAATTACACGGGTTATTTTATAGCCGAGTGTTTCAATTACACGAGTTATGTAACTTGAGTTACTTATAGCCGAGTGTTTCAATTACACGAGTTATGTAACTTGATAGCCGAGGTAAACAGACAGTTTCAATTACACGGGTTATGTAAATTGATAGCCGAGTGTATCAATTTACACAGTCGATTACAGTGTAATCCCCGACTGTGTACATTGTCATTGTGATACACCAGTACAAACAATAGTGATTACGGCGTAATTCTCAGTGAAAAACACATGTTGTATAGGTATATAAATTTGTGTACTGCACCAATATAATTAATTTTTTTTTAAATTATTTTATAATGGTGCTGTAACATTTCCTCCGACTTTATTTCCAAGTTTTACCCTAAATTTATCCCAATCAGTACACTCAATTTTGGGCATGGTGGCGCGCGCCTTGATTCTTATATCATTTTTTAATTCTTCATATCTCCCCATTTCTTCCACCACGGATTCAAACTCTAAATTTGATATTTTCTTATCGGCCAACGCTTTGGACACCATAACGTCGATGCTATTTTTCTTAGACCTAGCGAGAACGGATATTCTATCATGTTTTTCTATTTTTTTCTTTTTTTTCGAGTTTTCCACCCGCCGCCCTAATTACCATACACAGCAACCCAGAAACGGCCGACACCGCACATAAAATCCCCGCTACAGGAACCGTTATAATGGTGGATATAGTTGCAGCTGTTCCCGCCCCACACACAACAGAAACACTTGCCAGAACCGTACTAGATGCTTCAGCTATGTTCACCGCGCGCTTATATTTTTTAGCGTGTCTTTTTCTATTTGCACATTCTCTAACTAAAATATCCTGCATAGCGACGACATTATTCAACCTAAAATCTGAACTTCTTTTCGTTAATTGGATACAGTGTTGATGGAGTGGTATTGAGAGTTGGATACAGTGTTGGTGGAGTGGTATTGAGAGTTGAATATAGTGATTCGTTCATATTTAAATTTTACAAATTTAGTTCAATATTATTAGTATTTACACAATAAGTTCAATTAACAATGAGACAAAATAGGTGGAAGAACTCTCTGTGTCACCGATTTTCGTAACAAAGTTAATAACACTACTTTGGGAAAGTCTAATTCGATCATCACCGGCGAACGAAACAATCGTCGAACTATCTCCAGAGATTTTAGTAACTCCAACCCCCCGTTCTTCCCCATCTACTACAATATTTATCGCGACCGCGCCCACAGGTTTACCACTACCATTAACCGAGCAGACCGCCATTTGGATAACTTCACCTGCAGCTGTCATAGTGATCCCCCATATTTATTACTCGCTTTGGCACCGAACGAATATCATAGTGCCCCTCAACCAATGGGCCCCGCTTCTCAGCCCAAACTGTTATGAACACGTTTTGGTGTTTTCATTGTTTTCACTATTCCGGCAAGCGCCCTGTTTGCGTTATATGCCTCAGTACGAATCTTATAAGAGGCCTCCTCAAGAGCTTTGGTCGCGGCTATACGATCATGTTTCAGTTCCTCGGAAATTACATTTATCTTTTCGTCTAGTTCGGCAACCGCCGCTTCTCTGTTGAGAGAGTGCTTTAAGACCAACACATCATAAGCCTCCATCATATCCGCCTGGTGGTCTTCTCGGTCTTTATCAATATCCGACCTGCTCTCTTTTTGAAATTCGGTTATTTTTTTGTCTAGTTCAGTAACCGCCACATCTCTGTTGAGAGAGTCCTCTGAGAGCAACATAATATCCGCATGGTGGTCTTCTCGGGCTTTCTCAATACCCGTTCGGGTCTCTTTTTGAAATTCGGTTATTTTTTTGTCTAGTTCAGTAAGTGCCGCTTCTCTGTTGAGAGAGTCCTCTGAGCGTAACGCCCCATAAGCCTCCGCAATGGCCTCCTTGTGGTCTTCTCGGACCCCCTCAACCCCCGACCTGGTCTCTTCCAGAAATTCGGCTATTTTTTCATCTAGTTCGGTAAGTGTCGCTTCTCTGTTGAGAGAGTCCTCTAAGCGCAACGCATCATAAGCCTCCGCAATGGCCTCCGCAAGGTTCGACTGGTGGTCTTCTCGGACTTTATCAATACCCGACCGGGCCTCTTTTCGAAATTCGGTTATTTCCCATCTAGTTCGGTAAGTGTCGCTTCTCTGTTGATAGAGTCCTCTAAGAGCAACACCCTATAAGCCTCCGTAATATCCGCATGGTGGTCTTCTCGGGCTTTCTCAATACCCGACGTGGCCTCTTTTCGAAAATCGATTATTTCCCGTCTAATTCAGTAAGAGTAGCTTCTTTGCTGAGAGAGTCTT